>CAKALU010063275.1:0-16597 GCA_916700995.1 Hozukius guyotensis | reverse complement strand
AAACAAGACATCTGAGGACGTCATCTTGGGCTTTGGGAAACACTGATCAACATTTTTCACCATTTTCTGACATTTTATAGACCAAACAACTAATCAATTAATCAAGAAAATACTACAGCTTTATCGACAATGAAAAAAATTGTTAGTTGCAGCCGTGCTATAAAAAGACATTTCTCTGTCAATCCACTATAGGAATTTGCGACCTTTGTTGAAACAGCCTGGTAACTGAAATACTTATGTATATACATTTGTAGGGACACAATGAACAACTAGTTAAATCATTGATTTGTCTGTTGATAAAGGTTAATTGCTTAGTCTATAAATTGTGATAATGTAGTCAAATGCCAATCATTAGACCACTAGGTACCACCTTCAAACTGCTTGGATGTTTGACCACCAGTCCGAAACTCAAGCAACTCAGTTTACAATATGATGAAAGAAAAGCTGGAATCAGAGAACGTTCATCGACTAATTGATTAAAGTAACTGAACAATCATTTCAGCAGCACTCCTTATCTGACCAGGTATTTCCCTCAAATTGCTCATCACTGCTGGTTTGTGGGTTTGAAAGAGAGGAGCTGCTCAAAACAGACAAATCAAACAGAACTTGAGATAATTCCCACCTCGTGTTGACCTGATCACTTGGACGAATACACTGATCACTGTGATGCTATCAGCGCATACCCCAGTTCACGCACTGACGTGAGCCATGAACTGGGGGGTGGAGCAAAAAGGAAAAGCTGCGAGGGGTCTGCTCACTTCACAGAAGAGATGCTTATCCAAACAGGAGTACAAACAGTTGGGATGGAGACCTTGTAGTGCAGGGGAGTGTGGGAACTGAGGCGGTTTGGGCCCTGGCCCGGGATCGCTCACTGTTTTATCTGTCAGACAGTGGTGCTGCCTCTAGAGGAAATCCCTGTTTAAAGTAATGACCTACTTTATTCTTTTCTTCTTTACTGTAGGCTGTGAACAATAGAGGGACGTATACAGCAGCGCCGCTACCCTTCACCCTCAACACCTTGCAGCGGAAAACACAAGCACAGTTTCTGGTATCATTACGCAAATACTCTGAAGGGGGATTGTGTAAAGTCGTTGACCTTGTAGATTTCAGCACACTCTGCTGGTGTCTCTCATTGACAAACAAAAGATAAAGACACAGGCTGAACTCTGAGCTGCTTAAAGCTCCATACTGGTGATCCACTCACATGAACAGCCTGCTGTTTCTACTCTCACACTCAGATAAGTCATAAAATCACATAGGATAAGTTGGCACATTTGGCAGAATCAGAGAACATCAGCTCATCATCAATCAGTCAGGTAGTTTTATATTCATGTACAACAAGAGCTAAGAGAGCGGGTATCTACAGTTCCGGGTCTGTTTTGTGCAGTAACTTCTCAGCCTGACTGAATGGCTCCATCGTGCCTATGTGTGAGCCAAGCGAGCTCACTCTGTAATTGGATCAGTCACTGATACTTTCTCGTTGCCAGTGGTAGAAGACTGAGCACAGCAAGAAATATCTCTTGGTAATAAAAGAAAAAAGGTGTCGCATAGAAGAGACAAGTGACAAAAGCTCGATATCAACCATCAGCTTATAGTTCCCTCTCATTCTTGGAGTGGGACAGGAACAATTGTTATTAAAGTGACTAATTATTAGGGCTGTCAATCGATCAAAATCTAATCGTGATTAATCGCATGATTGTCCATAGTTAATTGTGATTATTCACAAATTAATTGCACATTTTTTATCAGTCTACACAAAATGTACCTTAAAGGGAGATTTGTCAAGTATTTAATACTCTTATCGACATGGGAGTGGGCAAATATGCTTGCTTTATGCAAATGTATGTATATATTTATTGGGAATCAACTAACAACACAAAACAATGACAAATATTGTCCAGAAACCCTCACAGGTACTGCATTTAGCATAAAAAATATGCTCAAATCATAAAATGACTAACTCAAGCCCAACAGGCAACAACAGCTGTCAGTGTGTCAGTGTGCTGACTTGACTATGACTTGCTCCAAACTGCATGTGATTATTATAAAGTGGGCATGTCTGTAAAGGGGAGAGTCGTGGGTACCCATAGAACCCATTTTCATTCACATATCTTGAGGTCAGAGGTCAAGGGACCCCTTTGAAAATGGCTGTGCCAGTTTTGGTTCGTTATTTAGCCTCCTTCGCGACAAGCTAGTATGACATGTTTTGGATTCCTTAGGTTTCCTAGTTTCATATGATACCAGTATCTTCACTCTAGCTTTAAAACTGAGCCTGCTACAACCTTAAAAATCGCAAGTTGCGTTAATACGTTAAAGAAATTACGATTTTGCGATAACGCGTTAACTTTGACAGCCCTACTAATTGTGATAAATTACTTCAAAAACATTTGCATTGACTCGATGCAATAAACACTATCCTAATCACTCTATAAATATTTTTTTAGATGCACAATTATTTCAATGTCATGCTCCACCCACCATAAATCCTCCCTGTCGTCACCTCTACAGCTGCGAACAGTCAAAAACAGAAGACCTCTCTCTTAAAGTCCCACTTGGATCACCGCCAGGCGCTCCTTAGACAGTCACGGCATAGTAAACGGAGAGATAAACATGTGCTCAAAGTTAGAATTAGATGTATCTGCTTCACTGCATGCCACATCCAACTACCGGCCTTCATTTACCTCTATGGTATCATGTCACACATATAACATAATATTATAATAATAAAAGTATTATGAACATCATTAGAAACACAGATGAATTACACAGGAGCTTTAAGACTGGTTGCAGGTCGGCTCACACTCGACCGTGGATGATGGGTGAGCCTCTGCTCTAACGATTACATTTGTTGTTTACGGTGTGACGGTTAAACAATAAGCAGGAAAAAGGTGGCATGCAGGTACTGTAGACGGAAGGAACGAGGGGCTCGCACAGCCTATAGCATAATGTACAGCTGGCTCCAAAACTCAGAGGACCACCACCACATGACTTCCTCTAGCCTGCTTACTCTATAAAGCTTTAAGATTTAGGTCAACGGTCAACTTCCTTATGAAAGCACACATGTCCACATTCGCTCCGTGACATTACAAATGACGCAACAAATAACTCAACATGCAACAATATAGAAATACAGTTGCTCATTATCAAACACAACACTGGGGGGAGGAGGGGGTGGAGTGTGTCGAGATTCATCCTGTTAAGGTGGAACTGCTTCTTAGCATCTGTCAGCAGTTTTCCCTGAAAATGAGAGGCTAGGCTAGCTCTAGAGCTGAATGACATGACAACAACGTACTCCAATGTACTCTAACAATGTATCTCTCTCTCATAGAGCTGCAATGATTAATCGATTAGCTGTCAATTATTCGCCAACTATTTTGATAATTGATTTATTGGTTTGAGTCCATTTTTAAGAAAATATAGTCAATTTTCTAATTCCAGCTTCTTAAATGTGAATATTTTCTGGTTTCTTTACTCCTCTATGACAGTAAACTGAATATCTTTGAGTTGTGAGGGCTCTTGGGCTTTGGGAAACACTGATCAACATTTTCTGATATTTTATAGACCAAACAACTAATTGATTAATTGAAAAAATAATCAACAGATTAATCGACAATGAAAATAATCGTTAGTTGCAGCCCTAGTCTCTCATTGTTCTGTATTTTTTACCTATTTCATGCGTGTGAAGCACTTTGTTACTGTTTTAAAAAGTGCTATAAAAATAAAGCTTTACTTACTTACAATTAGCGTTGGGTCATGATTTTAGATTTTTCGAATAGTCAATAAATTATAAAAAATTGAATAGTTTATGCGACTATTCGTCCCGATTTAAAAATGTATATATTTCCCTTGTATTAACCATCGCAGGCATTGACTGGTAGTAATGCAGGAGTGAGAGTGTGTGTGTGTGTGTGTGTGTGTGTGTGTGTGTGTTGCAAAAAGGGAGATGTCCTTGATAAATCGCTCGCTATTTGCAGAATACGCCAGATAAAATACAACGGTAACACGACCAAACTTTCCACACACCTACTGAGACGCCATGGGATTGCTAACACCAAACGCCTGGGTAACTCTAGCAGCGCCCACACAGCAGCGGTGCCGCCAGCTAGCTCTGCAAAAGCCTCAAGCCTCGCCAACATTTTTGGGAAGAAATTAGGCCAAAACTCACTTACTTGTTTATATCAATAAAACATTTCTACCTGATTCCCTTACAAGAAAAACTTTGAGGAATCCTGACCTGCACTGTCCAGTATCCAGCTATTTATGTCACAGTCACACTGATTGAATTTTTGCCAGAGAGAAGTTACTCTATCGATTTCAAATCATTGAATCGTATCACAAGAACCATGGAAAGTGATATGTATCGTAGTAAAAACGCATCGCTACACCCCTAGTGTGTATTGTTATGTTTATTACAGGGGAATTTATCTTTCAGAGACAATCACACAGCTGTCATCTAAATGTGTGTAATGTTGTTTTCTCACTATTGTATTCGATTGCAATATATAGTTAGCACCCCAGTCCCTGTAGGACCAAACAATAGCATACAGTATCTAATCCAGTATTTAAACTCTATATTGAGCTACAAAATGCTAGTCAGAGTTATCATGTTTCATGTACAACAACATAGCTGTATAAATCCTAGCTTTGTACACTAGCGGTGAGAATGTTTATAATGCAGCCTTGGCTTAGTAAGCTACTATTTTAACATGCTGGACATACTAACATTGAGAGGGGAACAGCGTGTCAGTGACAGACAATCGTGTTGTTGCTACTAACTACTTTATATGTTCCCTGATAATGCTATAATGGCATCAGCAAGCATTCAACATGCTGGAGCTGCAGAGAAACAAACATGTCCTGCTGCTGCCTGCAACTTCCCACAATGTTATCAAGTGAAAAGGGGGAAATGGAAACAATGACATTAAATAACTATTTGGGCAAAATCGTTTTCCTCTATCTTTCCCAATGCGAACTGTGCTTACATTGTGTTGTATCCCTTTGAGACATTGATACTGGCGCCCCTCCATTTGCGCAAGTCATGCTGATTTTCCCTGGTCACAGTCCAGGCGTGTGTTTGCCAAGGCAACTAGGGCAGTAGGTGTTTTGACTCAGCGGCCAGCTGCGTGAATCTACTCCACAACCTCCTGAAATAATGTGCTTTCTGAAAAACGTGTCATGTCTACCAAGAACCAGGCAGGGAAAAACGCCACTGGACAGGAGGAGCAGCCTAAAAATAACAGCGTACGGCGATCAGAGCGCTGTGCCAGCGCAGCAAAACCAAGTACCTAAAGCAAGCAAAGGCCCCGGGCTTCAATCCAATGTGTGTTCTTTCACTGCTAGATCCCTTAAATGTCAAGCAGCACCGTGATAACGGATCATGATAAGGCAAGGTGACAAATATAAAACAGTGACTACTCTGAGTGAGGTTAGTGTTAAGGAGTATCGTTTCTTTATGTGCTAATCCTAATCCTTTTAGGGTCTGACTTTGAACTCTCTGCATTGACCATGTCCCAAGGTCTTCAAAAATCCCAGGGTGCCTATAAAGTTTTATGTTTTTAACATCTTTACATGCCAAATGAAACATAAAAGTGATTAAGCAATGTGAAAACAAACTGTTGACACGTAAAAAAGAAAAGTGCACATGAAGTAACTATTTTAAATTCCTTTAGTTAATCCTAAAGTTATTGTGTTTATATATTTGACTCTTCAGACACTATGTATAAGATTATTAACATCAACAGACCTGCAATAATTCCTACCTTTGTGAAGGTTATAAATAATGTAGGGTTCCAACTAACGATTATTTTCATTGTCGATTAATCTGTCGCTTATTAGGAGTAAAGAAACCAGAAAATATTCACATTTAAGAAGCTGAAATCAGAGAATTTTGACTTTTTTTCTTAAAAAATTACTCAAACGGATTAATCGATTATCAAAATAGTTGGGGATTAATCTAATAGTTGACAACCAACCGATTAATAGTTGCAGCTCTAAAATAATGTAAAGTTTTTGTTCAAACTATTCAACTTCATGGTCATTTTGAAGACTAGTCAGAAGTAGTTTGTGGTGCTGTTGACTTGTATTGCGTTACACTGAGATATGTTTCTAATATTTAGTATAACCTTATTGATACTTGAGTTGTCCAAAATATTACCACAAAAACACCTCTAAAACTACAGCCTCCAAAATGACCATAAAGTTGATACAACACCTCTCTAAAACAAAAACTGAACATTACAAAGTTCAAGAAGGTAGGATTTATTGCAGGGCTGTTGTATTAGACTGTATTAGTTGTATCTAGTTGTGTGGTTTGCATTTAATGAGCACTGGAGAGGGGATTCAGCCTAACTTCTATTCAATGAAATAGTGAGTGACAGAAAGTCTAGTCTACTCCAGAGTATTTCCCCCAGGGGAGGAGGAAGAGGGGGGAGGCTGAAGGCAGCTCATCTCCTCCTGGGTCAGTCTCGTGCCACGAGGTCAGGGTGACCAGATCTGGTTAAAAGGAGAGTGGCGGGTCACACGCAACCCAACAGCCGAGCTGGAGCAAGGTTGGCATTGCTTTGGGTTGACGCAGGCTGCTTTTTTAACACAGCAGTTGGAAAAGAGTAACAGTTAGAAATCACCACCAAGTTTTAGGGCTGGGCGAAATGGAGAAAATCAAATATCACAATATTTTTGACCAAACACCTCTATATCGATACTGCGACGATATTGTAGGGTTGGTGCCTTTACAAAATATTTTCACATTGAGATTTTTGATTAAATAATCATCAGTAATGTGGATATTAGCGCTGGGACGATACACCTATCTCCTGATTCGATACTAGGGTGCAGATTCTATATGTATTGAGATTTTTAAGTATTGCGATTCTACAAGTATAGTGATTCGATATTACAATTTATTGAGATTTTTGTTAACTTTTTTAACACTAGACCATGGGAAAAAGTTGATCATACACTTCTAGGGACTTTTACTTTGGAAAATATCTAAATTATTACAGTAAAAATGTTTGATTTTCAGCATGTATGTAGTCAGAGATGTCCTGAAGTCAGCTCCGTTCTCTTTATACATGCATCAGTCAGCTCCATCGGGGCCGCTTGACTGCATTTGACATAAATGTCAGTATATGGGTGGCCGATTTGACCACGGAGATGACAGTGACGACTGGCGTGACCGCACGTTACCGCAATACGATAACGTTTCCTGTCCATGACAGAGTTAGCATGCAGCTTTAGCCGTGATGTCTAGCTCTACTTTTCCTGGCAATGTGTGAACCCCAAAGTGTTTCCATACTTTACTGTATGTGTAGTGTTTACCAATTTGGATTTAACATGTGAGGGTTCAAGTCGTATCCACACGGACCCTCTGCTGTTTTGTACTTCCTTGTTGTGGCCAGCTGCGGTTTGATTTGGTTGACGGATACATAACGGGTGTGATGTCACGTTAATCAGACTACAACGATAAAAGTGGTAACTTCCTTCTACCTTTGCAGAGACTCAAATGAAGCAAATATATCGATTCTGGCATTAAAAAAATCGATTTCAAAATCGTAAAAAAAATTGTGAATCGATTTTTTTCCCCACCCCTAATATCTAGTCTCATATCACAATATCATTATAATATCGATATATTGCCCAACCCTACCAAGCTCTAAAAGTACACATGCTGCTCATCATCTCAGCCTGAAAGCGAGACTACTCGTCACTTCAGACATCTTCTTAGAAAACATGTTCCAGTGAAACAGAAGCTGCCCACGATTTCCTCTCCCCCGCACTGCCAACCTTGAGACATGCAGGTCTCTCAACGTAGGAATGCTCTGTCTGTCTAACCAGCTGTGTGTCTGTGAGGGATACTGAACTGAATTTATCATCACTGCAGCAAAACACTCAGTATGCCACCTCTCTACAGCGAGGTCAGGGGTCGCAGTCATCTACAGAACAGCGTCCCTGAAGATGATTCAGCAGCAGTTAGACTTCATACAGCCTGACACGGTCACGATCGATCATCCCACGGTTTGCTAAATGGCTGCAGCTCCTTCACACACACATTTTGTTATTTTACTATAATAAGAATGAAAGCATAAATGTGTCATGTGCGTCACATGCACAATTTAGCTTAAGTGTGAGCAGAATGTCTTTCTGTGTGTGCATTTAGCAGCAGCACTTGTCTATTAGAGCAGCATGGTGTGGAGAACATGTGCAGTGTGTTATACAGTCTCATATATGTGCATGCTTCAGGTATACACTCAAGTTTTAGAGCTGAAATGATAAATTGATTAATCAATTAGACGATCGACAAAATTAATCTGCAACTGCTTCGATAATTTAAGTAATTTCTGATGAAAAAAATCTGCCTGAATCTAGTTGCCGTTTTTCCATTGTGGGGATTTGCTGACTATTATTCTTTTGTGATATTGAAGAGAATATCTTTGGATTTTGTGCCGTTGTTGGGACAAAACAAACGATGTAGAGACGTCAACTTGAGGTTTAGGAAATTGTGATAGGCTTAGTCACTATTTTCAGATATTTTATAGGCTAGACAATTGAGAAAAGAATCGGCAGTTGCAGCCCAACAATAAGCTTGTGTTCATTTTGATAGCTGTACTTTGATTTTGCTGGCTACCTACATTGCATTATACTGAGAGGTATTTTTAATATTTTGCCCACCCCATTTTCTATCAACTAGGGCAGACTAAATATTAGAAACACCTCTCAAACTACAGCTTCTAAAATTATCATACAGTTGAAAAAACAGTTTCAATACAATCTTAATAAAAGGAGGGATTTATTGCAAGACTGTTGTATTAGACTGCATTTATTTTGGCTGTGCAGAACCTAAAAATGAAATCTGGTACTGTGTATTACAATAGTAATACATCCTGAATATGCATTCAGTAATATCCTTTTCTGATCTGTGGAGAAATTAACACTAAAATTGTGCAAATATTGATTTGGATTAAACATTTTTTTTATCAAACGTGTTCTTGATGAGACACCTCCGTTTGTTTCACATGCTTGGAGCTACTTAAACATCAAAAGCTATATTAAGGAACTCCTCCTTGCTTTATGACTTGCTATCACTGGATTTTGAACTGATGGAAAACTTTAATGGTGAAGCTGCTGCAGACACATAATATATAATAATAGCCCCATGGAGACAGAGTAATAGGTGATAGGCAGGGTCTGAATTGAACCTTTTTCCTCACCTGCCACTGTGGCAGGTCACTGAACATTTCTACCGGCCACTCATTTTTTTTTGTCTGCCACTTCTGAAATCTAGGTAGAACGCTTTAAAACTGTAAACACTGACTCAGTGGTACCAGACTGTAGAATTATGGAATATATCATGTAACCTTAATCCATGACTATATTTGGTAACACTTCATTTTACAGGTCTGCAAATTTCATGGTAATTAGGTGATAATTAGCAAGTTACCTATTTGAAATTTCTTTGGAATTACTGGCAAATTACCCCAATATTTACCCTAAAAATTTATCAAAAATTACTTTATTATAAACATAATTTAATAATTATATGCTAAAATAGTATATAATGGTTAAAATAGGGCCCTTAAGTTTGAGAAGCGGCTGTGCGCTGCTCTTCATCGGAGGTGGAAAACCGAAACTAATATAAGACACTTCTTATCAGGCACAGATTTCACCATTCTGTGAGTCATCATATATTTATTTAGGCTTTAGGATTACCTTTTAAAAATGATATTTCTTAATATAAGGAAAACCTGTCTGCAATGGTGGCAGGTGACCTGAAATTTTCACCTGCCACAGCCAACATTTACCCTGTATTTGGCAGGTGGTAAGGTGCTAATTTCATTCCCTGGTGATAGGTGTAAGACCAGCAGGACTGTGGGCTCCTGTGGGACAAGCACTGGGTTTTCAGGCGTGAAAAACACACACCCTACATTCAGAGTGTGTTTCAACCCTGCTGCCATACTTAAAGTATATGTTTGAAGTAATGCATTGGGGGGGATTTGCTTTATTACAACTGGCTTCGTCAACCTTGTCCCATCAGTTGCCGTAGCCATTTGTTGTTCAAATCAATGTTATGGTAAGGTAAAAATTCCAGTGTATTAAAGGACAAAATGCTTTGTGTTGAAGGAATAATCCACCTTTCTGACTCAGGGCATTAGCCATGCTTTAACCTGGAGTTAGAGAGGACTCACTATAGCCTCTTACACTTTTAAGTCAGGTCTAATTAGCAAACAGGGCCAAGATATTGAAAGTAATGGTGCCTTGATGACAGAATGGATAAGTCTGAAAGCAGGTTTGGCCAACGTTATTGTGACACAGATATAACGCTGCGTTCCAAATCGCATACTTTTTCTTTTTACTTTTAGTACATACTGCAGCTGCCCTTACAAAGTATGTACTGTTGCATGTAGTATGCATACAATTGGGACATATGGTGCCTTCAAATGGGGTCGTGTTTACGAGAAGAGTCCACATGAACGCCCCCTTCTTGTGGTGTTCACGAACTCATAAGTGGAAAGTTTCTGAAAGCTCCAAGTTTACGAGTTGTGACGTGTTTGTTGACGTTGTCAGAAATGGTGGAGGCCATGGAAGTTAATCTTTTTGTGCATAATAAGTTAATATATTGTAATTTTAGTCGTATATTATTTTTCTTCGTAATTTTACAATAGTTCTGAGGAAAATGTTAATATTCCCAACGGCCTCATCTTTTTCCTCTGTCATTATGCTTTTGCATTTCCTGCATTATGTTCACTAGCCTCTTACACTTTTAAGTCAGGTCTAATTAGCAAAGATATTGAAAGTGCCTTGATGACAGAATGGATAAGTGATGCAGATATAATGCAAAACTTAGTGTTAATTTAGCCCCATAGAGACAGAGTAATAGCTGATATGTGTTAAGACCAGCAGGACTTTGGGCTACTGTGGGACAAGCATACTGGTTTTCAGGCGTGAAAAAAAACACCCAAATTAATGTTATGGTAACGTTAAAAAATACAGTGTATTAAAGGACGAAATGCTTTGTGTTGATGGAATAATCTACCTTTCTGACGCTTTAACCTGGAGTTAGAGAGGACTCACTAGCCTCTAAGTCAGGTCTAATTAGCAAAGATATTGAAAGCAATGGTGCCTTGATGACAGAATGGATAAGTGACCCAGATATGATGCAAAACTTAGTGTTAATTTAGTTCCATGGAGACAGATTAATAGGTGATATGTGTTAAGACCAGCAGGGCTCCTGTGGAACAAGCACACTGGTTTAACCCCCTACATTCAGAGAGTGTGTTATCAACCTGCTGCCATACTTACTTTCGTCCTTCCATTTATTGTGTAGTTTCCCAGTTTGCCGTTACAATGTCTAACCAGGTCGTCCATGCGACTCATTAGAAAGCGGATCTTCTCGCAGCCGGCCTCCCGCCCCTCTATCCACGTGATTTTGTCCCCTCGGATGTCTTTAGTGGAGTCACTCTTTTGACTCACCAACTGTCCGTCTGTGAACTTGCCGGTCTCATGCAGCGCTTTGACATTATCCAGGATGCCCAGTCCGGTTTCTGTTCCTAGAAAGTTGTCCACCACGCAGATGCCGTGCTTGTTCATACACGGTACTATGCACTCCGTGGCGAGCTTCTGAGGGGACGAGCTGGTCTGTCCGTTACGTGTGGTGGCGGCGGCGGTGGTGGTGTTGGACCTGTCCTCGTCACCGTCTCCAGGTGCTTCTTCTGTGGTTGTGGTTTGTGGTGGAGATGCGCTGTCGGGACTTATCTTTTCCCGATTTTTCTCCGGTGCCTTGTCCTCGTCGTCGTCTCCTGACGGTTGAGGAAGAAGCTTCTGTTTCTTGTCAGTCTCTTTACAGTTGAGCTTGTGCTTCTTCCAGTGCTGTTTCTGGTGCTCCTTACTGCAGTAGAAGGAGCTCCGGCACCTACCACACTTCAGGAGGTTCTCCATTTTCCCACAAAGTTCACAGTACTGTCGGTCCCGGTCCAGGTCGCTCTGCTGCTGCTGCTCCTCCATGGTTAACGGCTACCAACGGCTGCAACCAACGGCTGAAACCAACGGTTGTAACCATGCGACGGCTACAACCAACGGCTGTTAACGGCTGAAACCAATAGTTGTAACCATGCACCGGCTACAAACCAACGGCTGTTAACGGCTGCACTGCGCCTTTAATTCCGATCCTTCACACACACACACGCGCGCGCTCCCCTCCTCTCTAACCGACAACTTTGGAGACGATCCACCGCCTCTCGGTGCTCTGCTGCCGCTGCCACGCTACACCGAGCAAGAAGAAGAAGTACAGCTCAAAACCTCGCCATTTTATCACGCGTACTCTCTCTTCACATCTTATGTCAGTGAAATAATACAACAACGGGCGCCCTGGACCGAGCATTTCGGGCTACTAGCTGTCGGTCCGAGGGTAGAGGGTTAGTTAGTGCATGGCGGCGCCGCTCCCCGTGTGTGTGCTTCAGCCTGCTCTGTGGTCACAGCCTGCTCTGACGTCAGCACACACAAGCACCGCCCGTCCTCACGCTGCCTTCACGGGCTGTCGAAAGAATGAAACTTCGCTCGAAACACGTGGAAGCTGTTAATCTATGTCATGTCAGGGGAATAGGGAGCATGTCCATGTAAGATAAAGTCAGTTTCGAGGCAATCAATAAAAAATAAATATATGTCTTATATCCACCTTATTCTCTATGGTACAAATGATTATGGGCCTAACTTCTGGTGAGGTAGCGGAAGTAGCAGTAAACTAGTTAGTCCCATAAGCTAACCATAGTGGCTAACTGCCAACAGAGCTTCTTTTGAAAAGTAATTTGCCTCCAATTTAGCAAATCCTGCTTTATTTTTTCAACAGATATTTAAAGAGACTGTTTGTAACTTCATAAACGTATAAATCACCCGGGTCGGTGTCCCTTGCGCGCGCTCGCAGCATGTGCGTGCTCGCGCATGTGTGGCTACGCTGTTCAGACAAGACTCCAACACAAACTACACGGAAGCACCAAAACCGCAAAGTTCTATCTAGTGAAGCCCGTCTTGCAAAACAGTGTTGGTCGCGGTCGGAGGATGTGGGGGAGACCGTAGCTTTGGTCTCCAGGGCCGGAGTCTCTGCTGTACTCTGCTCCTCTGCCTGCCTGCCTTCACACAGCTCGCTCCACCTCACATGCATGCGCGCACACTACACACTGCAGAAGACTTCGTAGCTCTGAGAATATCTAGTGAATGTACAGTCGACATTTGTGCAGAAATAAATGCTGCAGCTCCTCCAGACCAACAGAGGTTTTCCGTGTCTTGTGAAGTGACGGGGCTCCGCAGAGAGAAACGTTATCGTCTCCGACCGGGTGCCGGTGTCTCCCCTGTTCCTTCCGACCGCGGTCGGGAGGCTGGAGCAGGAAAAGCCAACACTGGGATCAGCAGTGATTCATGGAGAGACCTTCGTCTGGTCAGCTAACATTACTGCCAAGCAGCTGAAATATAGAGTGATATTGTGGTTTTAGCTGACGATGTGTCGCCTCACTGTTTTGAGCGATGCTCGTTCATGTCTATGTAGAGCGAGCACAAGCGCGAGCCCGACGCTGACTTTCGTTGACTTACCGGCCACAGGTGTCACTGTTAACAAGCATTTCTGATTCTTACAAACAGTCCCTTTAACTTATGTTAAATTTGCATTTTCTAAAATTTCCTTTCAGTAGTGATGGCGAGATGAAGCTTCATGAAGCACTGAAGCTCTCCATCAAATTGGTTCGCTAAAGGGTTCGTTTCACGAGGCTTCATCTGGGCTTTATGTGCACACAAAACCACGTATTGGTCAAATAGTGTCAAACAGGCAGATATATTCCAAATATGTGGCAGTGGACAGTGAATGTGCTTGTGTAACTATAGGAAAATGATAGATGGGAGACAATATTCGTTTTCATTCAGGAATAATAAGGCACGCTCCGAAGCCTCGGCACTGCACGTAACATCACTACCTTGCAGAGCTCTGGTACTTGTTGCGCTTTTTGCGGCTGGACCAACAACCAGACAAAGCTAAATTTGTGGCTTCAACAACAGTGTGTTCAACATGCACCCAAAATAAAAAGGGATTGATCCTGTGACCAACGGTAGGCCTACAGAACAATGTGGCTGAGAAACCTAAACTTAAAGAGACTACCCAAAACCCTGTTTGTGCAGAGTTATGATCACATTATCCTGTTTGAGGGGTAATAGGTGGTGTTCCCACATGTTTTACTATATTTTTTAATACAATCACTCGAGGAGAGAGGATTAACGTCCTGTTACCATGGAAAACGGCGGTTCTGGTTCAGTGACACGACGCGCCGGAAGTTGCGCCCATAATACACGAAAGGCATCATGGGTGCTAGGAATAAGGTGGATATGCCTCAGGGATTATTCTCTATAATCATGCTCACTGACATACAGGCAGTGGCGGAAAGTAAATTTACTCTAGTGATGTGCTTAGTACAATTCTGAGGTATTTGTACTTTAGTTGCACATTTAAATTTGATGCTATTTTATAATTTTATAAAAAACATAGAAAAAGCTGGCACATATTAAGATGGGTTACGCATATCAGCACAAACAGCCTTCTTCAGGGTGTAGCCCTCAGTCTTTAGTAAACATGAGATGATTGCAAATCTACACCCTGAAGAAGGCTGTTTGTGCCAATACACGTGGGTTGTAATCAGAATCAGAATCGTGTTTATTGCCAGGTGTAAGAGGCATACACTAGGAATTTGCTTTGGTTTTGTTGGTACAAGTAAGCAGTATAATAACAAAAGAATAGATAAAAACATTAGAATAAAAAAGAATAAAAAAAATTGAAATTCTACCAATATACAATATACAAAATAAGCTATAAACATGATATAAACAGATAGTGCAAATATTGCCGGTGTGCATAACATCATAACCCATCTTAATATGCCAGCACTTTCTGTTTTCAGTATTTCACAAAGAAATAGCCATCTGATTAAAGGCTTTTTAATTTTTTGCTAGAAGAGTTCCTTGGACCTTCCTTCTTTTGTGAACTTTTGTGTTCCCCACCAAAGAGTGCCTTTATTGAACTTCCGAGCACTCCAGACCTTTTCTCTTTTTTGAAGACACATTATTTTAGTAGCACAAAGTGGCTGAAAATAAACAGTTGTTATAATCATTCGATAACAGAGGCATTATGTACCCCAGCAGGTCGAAAGTTCGAATTTATTTTAATTTATTTATTTTTTTTTAATTTCAAAATGTCAGTATACATAGTAACAGCAGAAAACATTAAAAACATTTACATACAGAAGAAGCATAGCGAAAACATAAACAAAAAGATGTGCCAAACATAAAAGGACAACAGAAATGAAACAAAACCAACATAAAACCACCGAGAGCATGACAATAATTTCACTTAAAAACTTTAAAGATATTGCATACATTCATTGTTTTCATTGCTTTTTTGTTTTGTGAGGAAGAAATTGTTGACAGATATAATTTCATTTCTTTCATAAATACAAAGGAATTAGGCTTTTTTTGGGTAAATTTACACTTGTGAATGTGGAACTTCGCGAGAATTAAAATTAAATTAATAAGAAAAAATGCATTACTGTCGTTGTCACTGTAATCATAGCAACCAAATATAACATTTCTATAGTACAGTGCAAAATCTGAGAAAATGTTAACAAGGAAAGTTCTAATTTCAGACCTTGAAGTGAGCACTTGAAGGCACCATCAGTCAGCGTCAACGTCAGTGTGTTTTGCCCTCATTCCTGGCTTACATGTGTGAAATTCCTCTCATACAACAAAAGAATATCCTGCATAAAGTTGTTGCTGGTTTGTGACAGACTCATTAATGAGTTAGTGGTCGGTTATGCAGCTCGTGATTGCAATTGAGAGGGACTTAAATAGACTATCGGAATGCATATTGCAACACATTCTGATTTGATTTTAATGCATAAACTTATATTCAGCTGAATGTATTATTATATACATTAATGGGGGTATAATGTGGTATAAGTGCAGCCGGTGTTTGAATGACAGGGAGTGTGCTGTGTGTGCAGAGGCAAAGCGCAAGCTCTGAAGTTGGCACCAGTCGTGTGGCACGTACACAGTCTGCAGGAGTCCCTGGAGGAGGGGTTACAGGAGAGAGGCGAGTAATCTGATCAACAAAGGTTGGATGAAACATTTTAATAGCGAGAAATGACACAGGCCAATCTAGGGTGGCAGTCTGGAGATGTCTGGCTGCTCAATTTGGGTTTTTTACTTGAAACAGAAAGTATTTTGGCTGCAACGGTGAAGCCTCTGTCACTCCCTGTTGAATAAATTTTACACAGCAAAATGCCTATAATTAGTAGATATCTGCAACAATCAATCATGCATGACACTCAATCTTCATAAAAAAACAAGTATGCTACAAAAAATATAACAAGCACTATCATATATATATATATATATATATATATATATATATATATATGAAAATTGGTGGTAATGTTAAATATTGCTAAGTTATTATCAGGTTTTTACTATTATTATTATTATTATTATATTATTATTATTATTATTATACCCTTTTGCTCTCATTTTTAATGTTCCTATTTACTGACAGTGAGCAAAAACACGTTGAAGGAGA
>CAKALU010063274.1:26076-69989 GCA_916700995.1 Hozukius guyotensis | reverse complement strand
TGGAGCCCCTCCAGGCTAAACCCCCTTCCCTACTTTCGTTAAAATGGATCCTGCATCCGCAACGTTTATCCCCATCCAGTGTCATCCCCAATTTTTCATTCTATAGTTATAGCAACAATGCTCAACACTCCTTTCTTTTACCACGGTGTGACTTATAGCCGCCCTACAAAGCTTAAAGTACGGGCAAAATCTAATCATCAGACACTCTGTGTGCTGCACCTCAAGCTTTAGCCATCTTAAATCTAAAGTGCAACTGCCCCCTGAAACACTGACCCGCGGCTTATTGAGACCTTTGCAGGACCCCCTCCCTTCTTCCCCCACAGATTATCTTATCTCGCTCTCCTCTTTATGCTCCCTCCAATGGTGGCCCATGGCTGCTCAATTCCTAAACCCCTGTGCTGGTGTACAAGGCTGTAAAAGGATTTGCACCCTCACATCTCTAACTTATAGGTTAAAGCTCTACCGCCACTTCCCTCCAGGACCACAGCCACTGTTGTTCTGCTCAAGTTTCACACTAAACTTTGTTCAGTTGCACCGTGGCTGCTTAACGGCCAATGCAAGGCTTAATTTGTTGCGGATCTGGTTCCTTTCGTTTTTTGACTGCCTGTGTTCTGGTACCTATTTGCGTGGATCCGATACCTTGTGTGCGAGTGTAGGTGCGGCGCTGTCAGTAGTACTGAAACAGAGCAGAGAAGATCGACCGACAGACAACGTCAAGGTTTCTTAGCCTCCTTGCTTTTCGTGGTTGTAATTGAATAAATGCCAAAACACACACTCGGGTTCTGAAAAGTTTCCAGTAGACACTGAAACTGCTGCGGAACCGGTGCACAACTTTTATGCTGTGCAGCGGTTGGGTAATGTGGGAGAAGGCAACTAGAACAAATACAATAAGTTGTTAAATAAAAGTCCCTAAAAAAATAGCAAATATGACACGACTTTTTTTGTTAAATATTGTGTATTATTCTCATATTAATCTAATTTGATTGTGCTGCACTTTGTTTCTGGAATCAAGCTTGTAGGGGTAAAAAAAAGTAATATAAATGCTATTTCTTGCATTTATATACATTTATACAAATTATTAAATTGTGCTGTATCATTAAAAAGTGCATATCTACAGATGTTGACCATTGCGCCAATAAAACATGATTGGTTGTTTTCCTCCGGTCTGTGAAATCTTGCAGATGCCGTTAGGAGCACCAGAGGACACCCGAGGAACATTATTTTTTTCAGATTACCTGTCTCATATAGTGACCGTTTTATAAAAATAACTTTTTTTAATCTGCTCCAAATCTACCTACTGCTGCTTTAATTTGATACATTAACAATTAAGGCATATAAATGACACAAACTTGTTTAGTTTGTTGATTTTATGGGCTCATAGGATTTCTTGCCTGGATGTTGGAGTAGATCAGCTATTCAGCAGCTCAATCAAGGAGAGTGCAAACAGGTTTGCCTCATTGTGTCCTCTGAGCAGGGAGGGGCTGGGCTCTGTTAAGATGTAGGAAGATAGGTAAGATAGTTCTGCAGTAAATGACAGTTTTTGTGTACTCATTGGTATGTGATGACTACCCATACATAGCCTGAGATGTCAGCAGTAATTTAGAGATTGTGTATTAATGGTATGTTCATTATTCTGTGTGAATTTGGATGCTTGTTTGGTTTAGCTCACCCCATACTTACCTGGGCAGGTGGTAGGTTCCAATTAGGAGAGGCTGAGAAGGTAAAATGCCATTCACTAGAGGAAAAAGGAGTTGGCAGCTTGCCGTGAGACTGAACCTTTCTTTTGTTTGTTGTTCTTTTTCTTCTGTTTAATTTAGTTTTATTGAATTTCCAGGGTTTTGTTTTTGCCCTTTGCACTACTCCTGCTTATCAACCTGGTTCTTCGACATCCTTTTTTTAAAGTTTTCCAGTGCCAAACCACCTCATCTGCCTTTTACACAGGGTGGCAGCACTACACAACTATAATGTTATATAAAAAATGGTTGACAAAAAATTCAGACTGCTATTCCCAACGTCAATATATTCAAATATCCATCCTTACCATTAGCTTATCTTTGATTGTAGATCACCCCTATCATCGTTTTAGGGGAATTATCATGAATAAATAAATATACCCCAAAATGCTGAGGTGTCATAGCGGGACTTTATTCGGCTCTGACTGGTGTCTAAAAGGCTTCCTCACTAAGAGGTCAAATCCATGCAGGGCAAAAAAAAAGGCTGCAAATCGCTCTCTACTGCTCTAAAGCTAATTGCTGTGAGCGTACGGTAAAAACTGAAGGTGCAGCCAGAGCACTAAAAAAACAAAACCAAAGGTTTGAACACATCACTCCTATTTTAACTTCTCTTCACTTGCTCCCAGTAAAACAAAGAATTGATTTAAAAATATTTCTTACTGTTTTTAAATCTACGAATGTCTTAGCTCCTTCCTACGTTGTTGACATGCTCACTGAATACACACCAGTCAGAGCCCTTAGATCATCAACTAAAGGTCTCCTCACTATACCACGAATAAATTCATAATCAACTCATGATGCCTTAAGTCATTATGATATGAAATGTGCTATAAATAAAATTTGACTGATTCCAAACTGACTCTAAACGTCTCTCATATGGAATTTACGACCTTGACCAGAACTGTAAATGTTAAAACTCACTGTAACAGTTGCTAATGAATTCAATGTGCCACTCGTAAGGAGAATGTGTTACTTCTTTCAAAGGTGTACATCGTTTTAAATCATTATGACTTGCTGTTACAAGCAACCGAGTGGTGTTAGCATGTCTCATGAATGCATTAAATCACTTGTGTGCCGCAGTTTGTTTAAGATAATGGTAGCTGTACTGTACAAAACTTATTATTTTCAAAGTACCTACTTTCTAAACTAAAGTACCTCTTTACAAAGAAGCTAAACATTACAATTATAGCCGAGTGTTAATGAGGTAGTAGCCCATTCAAAAGGCCACAGAACAGAACAATATAGTGACTCAAAAAATGACTCACCCCGTGTAACGGGGTAAGTAAATAAAGGCCTTTATACACTGGGGGCGCGACAAATAAACAACATGAAAATGCAAAATACTCCTTTCGTGTTGCAAAAGCTCAGAAAAAATCAGCCTTGTTCCAAAAAAATGCTATTTTGCTGCATATTAAGCCCCATTTCCACCGCAGGAACTTTCCCCCTAAACTAAGAATATTTTGAGGAACTCATTGCGTTTCAACCGCAGGTACCAGGGTCTAATTTAAGTTCCGGGGACATTTTATGGGTCCTTTTTTACCCCCCAGAAGGGCCCTGGTCAGGGTGTAGTACTTTCTGAAAGTACCGGAACGTTTGGGATGGAGTTTGCAGGGATGACCGTCGTTGATTGCTTGATTGATTAATTTTCCTCCTCTACTTTCATTCATTCCATCCAACGTGCATCAGTAAATATATGCAGCAGTAAATATCATTGTCGCAGTGAGACAACCTACGTTTATTTTTTCAAAGGTTTAACATGTTTTTTTAGATGAAACAGGCGGACACACTGAACTGCAGAGTGTGTTTACTGCTGTGACCACGAGCAGCCCTTGTCCTACGTCATGTTGCTTTTTCATACATCCGCGGACTAATTTGCCTATTCTTTGCAGGTCTGTAGAGCACGGTGGAAATGCAGACAACAGTGGGCTGAAGGAACCTTTTAGTTTCTTAAAATGTAGTTCAAGGGACTAAAAGTCCCGGGAAACTTTTGAGTGGAAACCTGGCTATAGTCGTGTCCTGTGTGAAGGCACTGAAGTTTGAAAAAATATATTGACGTGTGAATCAATCGCACAAAAAAAAAGTGTGTAAAGGCCTTCATAGTATAACTCCCACACAACACTCAAACAAAACATGAACTTGGTTCTACCACTCCTAGATCCTCTTTCCCTGTACAGCCCTCTTGATTTGGCCTCCACTCTGCAACATAATGGCTCCCCAATGGTGGACTGACCTTTCCTCTTCAGCCAGAACAGTAGCGTCTGTACCCCTCGTCCATTGTAGGTTAAGGATTCTTTTTTGTCAACAAGTATTACGTCAGTCTCACTGAGTAACCTCCATTCACCTCTGCTCACTCTAATCCCTCTTAAAACATCTCTTCCTGTTCTCCTTGGTGCTTATTTTCTTTCCCTGCTACTTTTCACTTATACAGCAGTTCAGTGTTCACAGACAATTGTAAAAGGGCACCGTGACTTTGAACTTTGCAGTTCTTTGCAGTTAGGATCGCATGTGTCTGGAATGGCTTGCTGCCGTGGTTGTCTCACAAAATATGATTACACATTCTCTATGCGATGGAGGACACAGTTGGAGCATTATAGCAAATGGCTGCTGCCAGCTAGGGCTCGTTCTCCCTCGGGAGCTATATAGGGTTCAAATCTCATTTACATCGGGAAAAAGAATAATAATGACACAGCAATCTGTTGTGGCGTTATTAGCTCACCTGATTGATGGAGTCGATTGAAAAGTGTGATTAGGGGTCAAAGGTTTTATGGTCCCAATACCAGCAGCAAATAACATTTGGATGATGGAGAGGCTGTGGAGCTTTCGCAGAAATTCCTCAGCACAACAGCACTCCTTTTGAGATCGGAGCAGCAATGTAGTACAGTTATGATAAAAATAAAGTCTGTAATTATGAAATGAATGTTCTTGTATTTGCAGTTTCTGACATTGCACACATGCAGTTTTCAATGATAACTGAGGCCGTTTTTGAACCAATGGATCTCTACTTTAGACGGAAGCAGACAAACACAGGCCTCTCATTTTTATCAGTTAACCACTGATTTTGCCAACCGAATGAAAACTTTAGTTGGCATATTTTTTCAGCTGTAGCTAGCTAGCTAGTTAGCTAACATGTCTCTTGTTTAATGTTTCCAGCTGATGGAAAATATATTAATTTGATGGCTACATTCATGATATCATGAAAATTTGGCGTTATGTAATGATGCAGAAAAGACTAAAGCCAACAGGCTCCAAGAAAAAAGTAAGCATCCTCACTAGTTGGTGTAACATGCATCGAAATGAAGAAGTGGCATTGTTCATTGTTCTAAAAAAAAAATAAAGATGAACCACTTTGTCAATTATGTTTGGTCCATCATTGATAAATCACAACTGCATTGTGTTTTTAAAACAATACATTTTGCCTGCATATGTTGTGACTTTTATAGGCCTATATACAGTATTTTTGAACATGTAACCTATTATTTCTTTAAAATACCCACTTTTTTGTGGGAAAAACAAAGGTTAAGGCAAACAATTTGACATGACTTTTAATTGATATTTAAACGGATGTAAGAAAAATGCAACCAACTTCCATTTAGCAACATTGTAAACAAAATGGTCTGAGATTGACCATTAGAAAGTTTGAATTGTTAAATGTGTGTTAGTAGATACAGTACAACTTACATTTTGAAAAGTTACAAAATGCAAATGGCACCAATTTGGCTGAAGGACACATGCGGATGAACACAAATCAATGAGTTTGGCAAAGTTATCTCAGCTAAACCTCCCAAAATGTAACTCCACAAATGTAGCTAATGCTATGCTAACTCTTGGCCTTGTAAGTAACACTAGTTACTGTCATGTCCACTCCCTGCCCCTAGGTTATGGTTTTCATTTTGTGTCATTCTTTCATTGTTTCCTGTTTTACTTTGATATACAAACATCTCCTGTCATTTCAGTTCCTGCCCTTGTGTGTTTCCGCCTCCTTGATTAGCCATGCCTGCCCTCAATTACTCACCTGCCCCTGATTTTGCCATTACTCGACCCTGTTTATATACTCCCTTGTTGTCGCTGTTCCCCAGCCAGTTTGTCTTTGTTCTACCTTGTGTGTGCATCGCTTTCCAGTTTTTTTGACTTGTCTGTGTCTGCAATTGAGTCTCTGTAACCCTGAACCATAACAGTTTACTATTGTAGACAATGAGAATTAGTTAGCTGGACGAGCTAACTTTTGCAGTTTATGTTACAAACGCCACTTCCTTATACTTTTGCTCTTCTATTTTTTTTTTTCACACTGCTTTAACATGTGGAGAAATCCTAAGCTTAACAGACCTGCCATGCATCATTCAAGATGCATCATTCAAATACCAAGAGTGTCATGGATCCTGGGGAGGGACTGGAATTGCTCCCTTCAAATTTTGTTGCACTTTTTAAAGGGGACATATCATGAAAAACTCACTTTTTCAGTGCTTGTGCACATACATTCTGGTGCCTACCAACCTACAAACTGTGAAATAAGACAACCCAGTCAGTTTTTTGTGTGTCGCCTATAGATTCAACAAGGTATTCAGATCAGCTCATTAGAATATACCACCCACAGCTTGAGAACTACCTTTGCAAAGGTGCACCATACTTTCCTCACAAGCCATTCAGAGTAGACTGGGCTTTTTCAGGAGGGGGCCTTAAAGAGACAGGCGCTAAAATGAAGCGTTTCAGACAGAGGGTGAATACAGGTATATTCAGACATATAGTATGAGAAAAATAATGTCTTTTGAACATTAAAACATGTAAACATGTTGTAGTACAGTGGTTCTCAACCTGGGGTCCGGGCCCCCTTAGGGGGCGCTAAAGATCACATGGGGTGCGTGAGGATTTGTCTGCTCAGAGGTTGTCAAAATTAAATTTGCACATATAACTAAAATCATAATAACACACTTACTGGATTAATTTATACAAAAGTCTGTATGTAAAACTATTTTAAAAGATACATTTGTTGCTACTTAGTAGGCTACATTCTGTTTAAGCCCAGTATTTGTGCACAGTTGCAGATAAAGATCAGGCTACACTAATATTATCAGTATTATACTATTTGTATAATTAGATTCCAGTAGTGACTGTGCAGGATTGTTTCCGACTCATGTGATCCAAACATTTCCAATGACTCCAGAGTGTTGTAAACATGTTTTTATCGAATGAAATATTCAGCTTCAATCCATATTTGTTGGCATTTAGCCTTTCAAAAACACAATTTTCAGTTGTGTGACATCAGTTGTGTTCATTAAAGAAAGACTAACTCATTTAATACACTGAATCACTTCATCCAAATTGAGGATGTTGTTTGAGGATTTGTAATTTTTTCAGGGGGATGACGGTGGCGATGATATTTTAGGGTGGTGGGGGTTTAGCTTTTCTTAGATACAAGTAGGGTGGGGGCTTCAAGGAAAATAGGTTGGGAACCACTGCTCTAGTAGAAACCCAAAATACATGTATGAACCTGTAAATGAGCAGGATATGTCCCCTTTAATTATTTCCGAAGGTGAATCCCTCTTAGTGCGTTGAACACAATACAAAACGCTCAAGGTTACATAAATTGTTGTCAGTTTAGCGAGAAATATCAGCCATCAATAATTCACTCTAACTGACCAAACGCACCCAGCAGACTTCACAAAGACGGCATATCTACTCTTGCATGCAGTGCCCACACAGCTAGGGGCATCTAGCAACACAGCAATAAGCTGAAATCCCTGCTGGGAGTTGGCACAGATCCCAGCATTCTATATTTACAGTCGTCAGTGTTTTTAAGTGGTAAACTCCAACTGACAAGCTGATGCTCCGCGTTACATGGGGCCAACATAGAGTAAAAGCAGAATTTAAATAAGGATCAGAGTTTCTCAAAAAGCTACAGAGAAACCTAATGTCTTTTATGATGTGGAATTCAGTTTACTGCTATCATGTGCTGTATTTTGATGTCAGCAGATGGCAGAAACTGACGTTGGAGTGATGCAAGAAAGCATTGGTATTACCTACTCAGCTCTGAAGGTTCAGAGGGGCATTTTGGGCAACTAAAGGGACTCTCAAGTATATGTCCACAGAGGGCATTATGAATTATTTCACATTTTATTATATGTTGTTGGTAGTCAAAGCACGTTTTTTTGTGAGCCAGAGTGCACCGCTGAGGAAACGCAACAAAGAGGCAGATGCAAAGGCTGGTTTGGCCGGGCAGAGGCACAGCCAGCCAGATGCTACCTGACAGAAACAGGAACCAGAGAAACAGAGTGACTCTCTGAGGCAGAGAGTTTTAAAGCGTGGACTATTCTAGGTTCTGTAGCAAACACCAGCACTCACTTTGTCAGCCCATTCTCATTCCCAGGGCGTCAAATACCGAGGATTTGTCACTGCCGTCGGCATTCGGTGCCGTCGCACAAGGCACCCTTTAGCGCCAGTATGAAATGCAACGGGCGTTCCTTTAACTATAATGTAAACCCATCTGCGGCAATAGTAAACGCTCAAAGAAAAAGTGTGGTGATGTAGTTTATAAAGAGCAAAAGAGACACACCAGGCGGGCAGGAGGGAAGGTGGATGGGTCCAACAAACACAAGGCTTTCGTTCAGGAGACCATTGTTCGTGTCCCGTGCATCACGTTACAATCAGCCATTCGTTCGTGACCCGTGTTCACAGCGTTCAGTGTCATTTTCACTGTATAAACATAGTAGTTTAAAGCCCAATCATGTAGTTCTTTACTAAACCTAACTATAGTGGTTTTGTTGCCTAATCCTAAAGTGACGTCAAGGGTAACTATAGTGGTTTTGACGCTAAGGGGCGGCATGACGCTAATGGGCGGTATGTGAAGAGTTGGGATGAGAACGTGTTGGCTTTGTGTGACACGAGGAGGCTTGAAAGAGTTCAAAAATAGCGAGTGAAGAGGGATAAATCAATCCAGGTTCCTGCACTTGCTTTCGAAGAACCAAAATAGACGGCTGTAAATTATCAGGATCAACAAAGACGAAACGAGTCACACTATCTGGTTGTACAAGACAAAAGGCATCACAATATCTGGTTGTACAAAGCCGAAAAGCGTCACTTTATCTGGTTGTACAAAGATGAAACATGTCACTCTATCTGGTTGTACAAAGACGAAACGCGTCAATTTATCTGGTTGTACAAAGACGAAACCTGTCACTTTATCTGGTTGTACAAAGCCGAAACGCGTCACTTTATCTGGTTGTGGAAAGACGATAAATTCACTTTATCTGGTTGTACAAAGACGATAAACATCACTTTATCTGGTTGTACAAAGACGATACGCGTCACTTTATCCGGTTGTGTCTAGATGGTAACCCTCGATTTGCAAAACTCTCGTGAGATGGTTGAGGTTAGGCATTGACCTCGAATGGTTAGGATAGGTCGTCGGGCAGAGAATTTATGTGAGAGCTTTTGCAAATGGACGTCTGCACAATACGCCACAATTCATATACTTTCAATCGCATATGACATATCTCATGTAATGATCCAACACATTGCTGAAAGCATGAGTTTAAGCTGCTTCACACTGTCTAACATTATTTGGGACAAAAACTAACAAAACCAACAAACTATGTTTTGAAATCTGTTAGGTGGGAGTGAACTCCTCCCACATAACTGCAGACAGACATAGCGAGGAGGACAAGTCATGAGCTCCACAGCATTCGAAGCAGTTTTAGATAAAAACAACTGTTTTCCACTTTTTGGACTAAGATCCGATTTTTTTTTTTTTTTTTTTTCCCTACAAGCCTTTCTGTGAGGCGAAGCCGTGAGAAGCGAGCTGTGTTTTGATGGCACAGGAATAGAAGGGGATGGTGCGACATCAGACGTCCTTTCCTGAAATACCTGGGAAAAATGTAAAATGACTTTTAGAGACTAGAAGAGAGGCAAAAAATAGTCTTGCGCACAAATCTTGCATGTAGTCTTTAAGTCAGGCCATGAGCCACTGGCGAATGAAAGTAAGATGAGAATACAAGCTTTGTTATTTCTAAAAATATTCCAAAATAATGAAGTAGCTGTAGGTGAGTCACAGTGCCTCCTTCTTCTTCTTACCTTCTGTTGGAAGTTGTTACGAAGTCAGACACTTTTTAAAGTTTTTGGCGAGACTTCACACTTGATTTGAAGATGTGTGCCTCCAGCCATGGTATTCATTTTCTATCAACTTTAATTGTAGACAGCTACAATGACAACTTATTTAACAACTTACAATGTGTCTCCAAAAGAAATGTTGCTGTCTGGATTCTCACTGCATTTTTAAGTGAAGAAAGAAACATTGTACATGTTGCAAGCTTTCACAACATTTCCCAGTTAACATTCTGGCAACAGCAACTGTTACATTTGCATCTGTGTCCTAAGAAATTAACAGTTTTAGCACTGTGGATAGTTTGGCATATAAGATTCACTTTTTACCTAATTTTGGATTGACATGACTCTCTGGTGACCTGAAATATTATGACATAAAACTATTGTGGCATTAATTCAACAAGACTAAGGGCCCTATTTAAACGATCTATAGCGCATGGTCTAAAATGCATGGCGCAAGTGCATTTAGGACGTGTCCAACTCCACTTTCACTAGTTAAATGGCACATAATCTGGACACAAAGTATGGCGCAAGGAGCAAAGGTCTTGTATTTAGTCTCTTAATTAATCATATGTGTGTTTTGGGCGTACCAGGAATTAAACCTGAGTGTCATCTCCCATTCCCTTTAAAAGCCAGGTGCGCCTGCACTGGCGCATTGCTATTGAAAAGGCGGATTCAGCAAATTGTAGCAGCGAGCATTTTTCTGCTAATAAATCGATCTGCTCTTGCGCGAAGTGAAAGTGTGCAAGCAGATGTATGTGGTCCTCAGTGGACCCTCTGCCTCCGCCGTGTCCCAATCCTCTCTCCCATCAACAACTCCATTTGACTGCAAATGAGCAAATGCACCGATAACCTATTTAACCCGTGCAGGAGACACGGCTTTGATGATGTAAAGATTTTGTACTGGATAAGTGAACATTTTGACCCAGTAAGTACTGCATGAAAAGTTGAGGGATCATCAAAGTCATTGAGATCCATCCTCTGGAGACCATGAACGGTACCAAAATGTCAAGGCAATCCATCCAATAGTTGTTAAGGCCGGGTACACACTACACGAGAATCAAGCTGATTTTGGGACTGATTCCCCCCTCCCAACAATCTTCAACAAAGCCCGGATTTGTTTTTATGTTTCTAAAGATTATCTTTCCAGATATTCCTGTGGTGTGAGGTATGTCAAGAGTAATCGTAAATATTAAACATGTTCAATATTTCTGATCAGATATCCTGTTGTGTGTGGGGAACCCCGAGAACAGCCGATGACGCAGTCGCGTGGGAAAGAACGATAGCCAATTAAGAACCAAGCTGAATGAAGCGGAAGGACAACCACCGCCATCATGGCGGCTGCGGCTAATGGATGAGCTAATGCAAAACGCGAAGCACAAAGTAGTAGTGAGATGGAGCTCAGAAATGGAGGATCAACTTGTTGATTTGTGGCAACAACACAAGTGTTTATTTAACGTGTCTCCATGACTTCATCCATCCATCCTTTTTGAATTTTCAGTAGAAAGTAGTGCAAAAACTAACACTAATTCCTCCTGCCTGTCGTCCACCATGTTTGTTTACACTAAAGTCATGTTTGATCGCAAGAGATTTTGGGGTTTTTTTTAGTCGGGACTCTTGTTGTTCATGAATGGAATCTGTTAGTGTGTGACGTGCTGTTTTGACCAAATCTTTGCTCTCCACACACTATAGGAACAAAACTGTTAAATTTAACATAACGTGTCGTTATGTGTGGGGTCTCTCACATTTTCAAAATCTGTCAAGATTTGACAAATCTTTTATTGTGTACCAGACTTAAGACAAAAAAAAAATCAACCTCATAGTTGTGCTAGATGAAAAGTCATGGGTCAAGTCATAGCTGATGAGATATTTCAGTCTGGATCAAAGTGACGGGAATTAAGGGTCCGGATGTGTTTGCCAAGCCTCTGGAGATCGACAGTACACATCGTTCCACTGGCCCTAAACCTGGACAAGGGGTTTCTGCTAGGCCAAGAGCCTTTATGGTGTGTTTCCGTTGGTTTCAGGAGAACGAGAGGGCTCTGAGATGGGCCAGACAACGAGATCTCAAGTATCGCAGTACCATATTGAGTGTACCCAGATATGACTGCCGCACTCGCAAAAAAGAGGGCTTATTTCAAAGATATCAAGCAAACGCTCTACAAGAAAGGAATATGGTTCCGTCTGCTGCACCTGGCACATCTTCGACTTATAAAAGGAGAGTTATAAATCGTCTCTTCCATTCACCTGAGGAAGTTTCTATAACCGACAGATTGCCAAAACAACAGGAAGCTGGTTGAATTTGACATGTAGCAGCTGCTGTTACACATCTTTTTCTGTATTTCACTTGTTTTTGTCTATTTGTACTATGCCTGATCTTACTTTACTTGTCTCACAGACTTTGAGACTGTGCACTCAATTTGTGCACACCTCTCCATTCAAGAGTCTGCATTGGAAGTTTTTCACAATTTGAACTCGTTCTAAGCAGAGTTATGATGTTTTTTTTTGTATTAATGCAGTCAGGTGCCCTCACATGAGGGCACTCTTTTCTTCAATTATCCACTGGAGGTTTGAAAGCACAAGAGATCAGAGACCGTTCAGAAATCACAGAGAAGCGTAAACTCTGAAGCTATGACTTACAGCTGCTCTATAAAATGAAAAATGAATAAAAAAAGTGAGGTTGCGTGGTTCATGTGTTCATGTGAAATATTAGTTTCTCTGCTGGGGCGGGACGAGCTGCGTCATCGTACATGTTATTTAACAGTGGTTGTCAACCTTTCTCCACCTCCAATCTCCACCCGCGACCTCACATGACAAGCTTAATACGCCCACAAGAGGTGAGCAATGATTCACCACCATCTTAAGGATGTTTCATTTGATTAATTATCAGAGACCAGGAGGCTTAAAATGATTCAGTGCTTTACCATAAAAAAAGCAAAAGCTGATACTTGATAATTTAGTGTAGCAGAAATATGATTTTTCTTTCCCCTTCCATAACTCATCTAGCGACCCCTCTGTTTTATCTTGTGACCCTGTAGGGGGGTTTAACCTGCAGCTTGTCTTCTACTGATTTAGATGCTTCCAGCTTTCTTTAGAGGTCCACACCAAGTGGCAGAACTCTAAATCCAGGTGACAAATACAGTAAGTTCCAACATAGCTGGGTTTTCCCTGCCATTACAGCACGCTTATCGACACAATGTCCACATTCTGCAAAAGCAGTACATAATATCTCAGATTAGAGTGAATCATCTACCAGTCATTCTGTTAGAATGCCAGGTTGGAACTGGTTGTTTCCTTCAAAATTCCTGATTTTGACTATTAATAAAAGTGTGATCTTTCATGTGATGTAAAAATGTCAAAGTTGTACTGTTAGATACGTGCCCAAAGTACGTCCGTACCAAATTTCAAAACTTTTGACCTATCGGACACAGATGGGTTAAGCCAAAATTATGTCAAATTGCATAGTTTAAAGTCAAAAAGGAGGACCCGCAACCATCCCCTTTACTTTACTTTATACACACACACACACACTTCCACTGTATCGAACGCTTACTCGTGCTCCTCTATAACACACTTAAAATAAACTTGGACACTTTACACCCATCATTCTCATTCACCCCTGTAGTCTCCTTCACATTCACCCCGATTTCTCTCTCTCTGTCACACATACACTTTGTACAGAATGTCACTGTTATCACCTAATTAATTAAACTTCAAGAGGCTGGCACCTCCGAATGAAAGAGCATACATTTACAGAAGGAGAACTAGAGGTGAGAAGTGTCAGAGACTCTGTTATCGGACTAACAGGGCTGGGAGTGTAGTAAGTGGACCTCACTGCATTTACCTACATTTTGATCTGAGAGGTCAAATGGAAAAATGATTATGACTTTTTCTCTAAAATTAGTGCTTTTTTTAAACATTTCTTTCTAACCTTAAGCTTTCACTTGTCCTCAGTAGGTGACAGATACATTTTGTGTCTAGCTGCATTCACACCCAATCAGGCGTTTAACCTGCGGCGGTGGGGACCGCAGGGGATGCAGGAAAAAAACTCAGCAACGCGTGGCGAAGAACTTGAAACAGAATCAACTTTTGGAGAAAGGCAACCTGATGTCACGCTGCAGTGGTCAATCACGTAACCGGCGATCCAGAGCTGTACAACCCGATCGTGTCTTACCCACAAATTGCGAAAACTTGTAAAAACTCTCGCGACACTCGCTGCCGACGACCTATCCTAACCCTAACCATTTGAGGTCAGAGTTTCACAAATAGACCCTTTTCACATCAGCCATTTTGACATTCATTGCAGGGTGAAGACAGGTGAAACTGATAACATTAATTATGGCCCTGTTGCATTTAGGTGGGCGAGGACCCTGGTATTGTGCACACTGGCTCATTGGAATTGCTGTGACACACTAAATAGAATTGGACCATATCAATTTTCTCAATTACACCTGTGTTCACCCTGCAATGACATGTCAAAATGGCTGCTGTGAAAAGGGCCTATTGTGGGGTACCGTCTAGACACCACCGCACAACACAGCCATGAGGGAACAAAAGACGTTAATCATGCACGTGCTTGGTGTTAATGGGCCATTAAGTGACACCCACACCGCCGCTCAACCCTGCGCTATATCACAGCAGAACTTGATTTGATGTGAATGCAGCCTTATAACCAAATTTACATGCTTTATCAGCTGTATCCTTTTTATACCAAGACAAACAGCCATTTAACTCCTATAAGTGTGTATCTCCCATTTGCCACTTCAACTACTTTTAGTGTTTACAATTCATCTACTATTTCAACTCCTCCTCCTCCTTGAGTGCTTAAACAATTGTTACTTCAACTCCTTTCAGACATTTTAACTCCTTTTAGCACTTCAATTGATAATTCAACTCCATTTAGCTCTTACACTAGTGATATCTCAACTGTGTTACCTCAACTACTTTCAGGGACTTAGAGTTCAGCTGACACTTCGACTTTCACTGCTTACACCCGATGCCGCCTTAATGCAAGGGCTTACCAGGGCCCCGAGTACCAGGGGCCCGGTACTTGACTGAGATAACCTCAGTCAAGTACCTCAGTCTAATATTGTAATCCAATAAAAAAATTATCCAACCGAAAAACCCAGCCCAGTGTTACCAACTCTTTTCCATGACAGTAGCTAACAGCAGTAGCTCCAAAAGTCCCTAAATCTAATGAGAAAGTCACCAAGTCCGTCCTGTCAGGCCACCTTCCAAAGCCACTCCCCCAAAGTAATCATTACGAATGTAAACAACGAACATGGCTATTGTTAGTACTCACAGCTGTCAAGTTAGCAGCTAGTGGAAGACTCCAGTAACGCACAATGAGTACACGGGCAGAGTGTCAGGTAGGCCATCCAATCATTTAAATCGGGCCAAATGAAATGATTGGAAGGGCTTATTACAATCCTGCGACAGCCATGGATACCGGATTGTTTTCCTTTTTTGTCAGAGCATTTGATTAATTGATTGCTGTCAGGACGTAATGCCAATTTCAACAAATAGAACAAAAATACATTACCCACCCTAGCTTTAAAAGCTCCAACTTCAATTTCAAAAATCTTGGAAACCTCAAAATGTCAGGACATTTAGTCTCAAGCATTTTCTACTAAGGCTCAAACTTAACGCCACTAATTTCTTTAAGGGAACTTGTGAATTTTAGGTTGTAGCGGGCTCAGTTTTAAAGCTGGAGTGAAGATACTGACATCATATGAAACTAAAAAAACCTAAGGAATTCAACTAACCACACTAGCTTGTCGTGAAGGAGGCTAAATAACGCTCCAAACTTACGCTAAATTTTGGCGAGGAAAAACTGGCATGGTCATTTTCAAAGAGTCCCTTGACCTCTGACCTCAAGATATGTGAATGAAAATGGGTTCTATGGGTACCCACGAGTCTCCCCTTTACAGACATGCCCACTTTATGATAATTACATGCAGTTTGGGGCAAGTCATAGTCAAGTCAGCACACTGACACACTGACAGCTGTTGTTGCCTGTTGGGCTGCAGTTTGCCATGTTATGATTTGAGCATATTTTTTATGCTAAATGCAGTACCTGTGAGGGTTTCTGGACAATATTTGTCATTGTTCTGTGTTGTTAATTGATTTCCAATAATAAATATATACATACATTTGCATAAAGCAAGCATATTTGCCCACTCCCATGTTGATAAGACTATTAAATACTTGACAAATCTAATAATATTCAAACTGGCATTACGTTGTGAGTGATCACGCTGATGACGGCTTATAGCTGAAAACGCGTTCGTTTGGTTGCCCAGAATAAAGTAAAAAAGACTCTTTATCTGTGAGTGCCAGTGATTTGTTTCTTCTGTTCTTACCACTACCTGGCACCCAATACTGTTCAAGACTTGGAGACGCGCTCACTTGCTATTTTCTTTTTTTATACTTGACAAATCTCCCTTTAAGGTCCACTTTGAATAGAAATAAAATATTCAATTACTTTGCGATTGATCACAATTAACTATGGACGATTGACAGCCTTAGTTTCATCTAGAATTTTTTAGCAGAAGTGAGCATGTGTTTCTCCAGAAAATGTAACCATTTCCTTACAAATATTCTACATATGTAATATATGCAGTATGGTCACGATAGTGAAGCAAATGTTCTTGATACACAGTGATTCACTTAGACTGGAATTAATGGACACTCAAGCTAACAGAAGCTTCTGTCACTATAACGATTTTGTCGTATTCTTGGAACAGCTTCATTACAGGCCACTGAATAGAGTCCAATAGGGCTGCTTTCTTTTTTCCACACTGATAAACAACACCAGCCAGCCACACAGCCGGCCACATTTGAGGTGTGCATTTATCTGGTCACTTGTACAAACAATAGGAGTGGATTTATTGATTTACTGCGAACGAGGCAGGGATAAGCACAGCAGAAATGGCATGCTTGCAAAACCCTGACAACACTGTGGCAGTGACTTAAACGCATACTAAAATAGAACGCCATACACACACACACAATAAGTCAGCGCAATCAAGTTGTCTTTGGAAGCGCACAGTGACTCAGCAATGTGCCTCTGTTTCTGCCGAAAAGAGAGATAAGAGAAAATGTATTCAGTGTATGTGAATATGAGGAAATATATCAAAGCACAAAATCGACTATGAGGGAAAAATACCCATTCACCAGTCTATAATTTTTAATAAAATGTCTTTCATTGTATGTTTTCATCACTCTGATTCTAGCAGACTGTAAGGACATACTTTTTCAGGTCAGTGGAGATGGCGTCGAGGCCTCTGGCAGGTCATTGGCTCAATCCCTGAACCTGCAGAGTGCAACAGTGCATATGGAAAAGCTTTAGATGGCTTATTCAAGTGAAGTAACACACTCCCTGGCCATCGTCTTGGAGGTCTAAAGTGCAAAAATGGCTGTGTTTCAGAAAGTACAAACTGAAAACTCTGTTTTTAATTGTTTTTTTTCCCCATCTGAGGGATGAGGACACTGTGTCAGTAGGAGAAAAGTATCGCCCAGATGTCCTTCTTCTCCCACCCACATCCTACTGCTCCTCCTGAGGGAACCAAAGCTAGTCCCAAGCCAGATGGAAAATGTAATCTCTCCAAGGTCTGGGCTCGCCCTGGTTCTCCTGCCAGTCAGATCTGATCAGAAGACCTCCAAGTGCATGAACCGCCTCAACTGGCTCCATTAAAGAGGAACAGTACTTCAAACTCCTTTCAGATGTCCCTAACCAAGGGAGGGAAATTAGTTTTGGCCACTTGTATCTGCGATCCCATTCTTGCAGTCACTAGCCAGAGCTCATGAGCACAGGCAAGGGTTGAAACTTACATCACACTGATCTCAATTTTAAAACACATTTTTTTGGACCATTTCCCTAAACTTACAATGCCAATGGCAACTTTTTTTTGTTATTCTTGTTTTCTATAATCTGCATAAGGCAACTACGGTATGGTTAAGATTAGGTAAAGATTGTGGCCATGGCAAATAAACTATGGTTAAGATATATTCTATTTTTAATTCCATCTTGCCGGCTGATAGGATTGTTGCCATTTGTGTTGTGCTAGGCTAACGCCATTGTTGCGCTACTTCCCCAGCATATTGAAAGAGGCTGGGACACGGGCGGACACTGGTCTTTGGGTATGGGGGTATAACACATGCGCAGTGTAACTGGAGCTGCGGTCGTACGTTGCTATTGGCTCAATTTCAGCGAGTGCAGACAAGATTTTACTGTTGCATGTGTTGTACCCCAAAGATATGACGCGTTGCTCCAGGAAGAAACATTAGAACACGTTATGCTCTATAGTCCGAAATATGATGCTGAGAGAAAGGAACTGGTGGTTAATCTTGAAGAAGTTCAGTTGGGCTATGATTTAAGTGATCTGTTATTTATTTTTGATCCAATATCTCAGGAGAACGAATTTGATAGAGAGAATATGACTCTATTTGTGTATATATGTATATATACATATATATAATATATTTTTTGTATTTTATTTATTTATTTATTTATTTATTTTTATTATTTTCATTTTCTTTAGTAGTAAAACTAGTGAGTAGTTAGAATCCTGATCCAAGCTCCATACCAGTTGGTGGCGGTAATGCACCATAAAGTTGTTTGCCAACTGCCATAAAACTTCAACGAAGAAGAAGAAGAAGAAGTTTCTTGTGTTTGTTTGACATATGTTTTCTGATGATAATTTGAAGACTTTTGCTCTTAGTTTTTCCTTTTTCTTGTATTTCTCCATTTTTTTTCATTTTTCTTTGCACTTAGCTGGTTACAGCAATAAAACAAAGCACCCAGTGACAATTTCTGAGTCCGTGCCTCCTTCTTCAACCAATGGGCCAAATATTACAGGGTCCTTTCCATAATGTTGTGTCTGTTCGTACCGTTCTCGCAATATCTCAGGAACACCTGGAAGGAATTTCTTCAATTTTGGCACAAACTCCAGAAAGGGTCTATTTTAGCCGAAACCACAATCTTTTCCTAAATCTAACCAAGTAGGTTCGTTGCCTAAACCTAAGGAGATTTCTGGCAGAAAGCCCTGAAGTCAAAATTTCTCCCATGTGCACCTGGACTCAAGGATGAACTAATTCGATTTTGGTGGTCAAAGGTCACTTGTGACCTCACAAAACACGTTTTTGGCCATAACTCAAGAATTCATATGCTAATTTTGACAATATCACACACTTATAACAACAATCTGAGCCTGTCAGTGGCAAAAACAAACACATTTATTGGACGTACATTAACGGTGAGGAATTGCACCAAGTTATTACATTACAGCTTGTTTAGCAGCTGCCATCTGCAGCATTCTCCCTCAATACTGGACCAATTTAAGAAACTGTTGTCCCCATTAATCACTTAGACACAAAAATTAGGTTGAAAAATACAGAAGTTACTCTTTAAGTATCTCATGTACAACTGGCTGTGTCTATGTATTTAATCTTGATTTAAGCACGTCTCCACTGGACCTCAGTGATGGTGCCAAGTAGGGGTCTTGGACATTTATGATGCAGCTGCAAAGTCGCCATAACTTGTCAAGCCGTTGAGGATTTCTGGGCTCCTGTCCTGCGTTGTGCTGTTCATTAGTCTGCTGCTGGCCATGCGTAGATGCAGGGGGAGGGAGACACTCTCCTGACAGCTGTTATGACAGCACACTGGAGAAAACTGGAGCTCTGCTATACAGTAATATCTGCATCCTCATCATCTACTGCACTGTATATAAAACCACTACTGTTACGGCTCCTTCCTGTGGTAGTTTGCTCCACTGCATGAGCTTGTCAAGTGAAGAGAAGTGTCTTCTTACTCCTCAGGCCACCTGTACATTCCCTGCAGGCTGTTATTGTGTGTACTACACAGCTGGAACTGCTGACCAGAGCTGCAGGAGAGAACACACTTTAGCAGCGTAGACAGTTGCTTCAAATGCTCAGGGCTCATTGAGTCCCAGCAAAATCCCACTAGAAATGGAAAGGTTGTTTCCGTAAATATACCGTATAGGAATTGAGAGGGTATCTATGTCGAAGAGAAGGGCAGATTTAGAGAAGTTGCTCCTTGAGAGCATTCTGAATTTTTAAAGAGGGTTGAATTAGGAACTAGTTTATTGTATTATATTTCTTCTCAAAGAACAGGAATCTTTTTGAAGAGCAGAAGTTTAAGGATGCGTGTGTTAGGATCAACTGTAAATTGACTTTAACATTAGTTTGGGTTACTCATGAATATTAAGAGATGGAAGAGATGACAAGACTTTGTTTTGAGAAATTATTTTAAAAAGAAAGTTACTTTTTGTTGAATAATAGATTTGACCTTTATAGCCATTGATGGATCAGATAAAAAATTGTATTTTGCTAAAGACTATTCTGAAAAGTTGGTTGTAAGATGCATATATATTTATCTACTACAGGAGTAAATATGGTATTCTGTATAAAAGATATAAGGTGATGGTGATGTTGCGGCGTGGCTTTGGTCCAGACTGATATATCTCAACAATGGCTTGCTGTTCAATTTTGTGCAAACATTCACAGTCCCCAGAGGATGAATCCTACGAATTTTGGTGATTCCCTGATTCTTCCTCTGGTGCCTCCATGAGGTTGACAATTTAGTGTTTTAATGACAACTATTGAATGGATTGCCGTGAAATTTGGTACAGATTTTCCTGACCCCCTCAGGATGAATTAATGATATTAATTAAAGTAATAACCAGTGGGCAACCTCTGCTTCTGAAATGTGAAGCCAATGCGATTGTGCCTTAAACTTGCATTCTTTCTAATAGCCAGCAGGGGGCGACTCCTCTGGTTACAAAAATAAGTCTGATTGTATAGAAGTCTATGAGAAAATGACCCTACTTCTTACTTGATTAATTACCTCAGAAAACATTGTGAACATGAGTTTATGGTCTCAATCGCTAGTTTCAAGTCTTCTTCAATACAGCATGATGTTCATTTAGTAAGTTATGATCCCATTTAGAGTCAAATAGACCATAAAGCAGGGGATGCTTTTGGGCGTGGCTACCTTGTGATTGACAGCTACCACGGCGTAGTCCGGTCTGGGAGTTGTCCGTGCTTTCGTCTTAGAACTTTAACCCTTTCACAGTGTGTTTTCAGTTCATGAAAGTTGATTGTACCTTTTTGGTCACCTAAAAATGTCTTTTTCAGTTTTCGGTTGTGCTTAGCTTCACCCTCTCGTGTCACTTCTGGTTGCAAAAAAAATGATGGCGACAGCCAAAAATGCAAGAGTGCTGCAGGGGTGACGTATTTTTTTAAGCCAACCAGGAAGTTAGCATCGCCTTGGTTCCCTCGACAAAAAGCCAATGGGATTTTTCCATTGGGTTTTGAATTATTGCAGAAAATAAACTCTGTGGCAAACAAACGTTTATGATATTTACATCACACAATTTTAAAACACATTTTCTTGGACCACTGCCTTGTTCAGCAAGATAATCTTCATAGATGAACACCACTATTATGATTTTTGAAGTGTGAATGCAATCACCAGAAGGAAAAAGGATGAGTTGGTGTGATGACATTTAGTAGTCTCGTTGAGCCACTTGTTAGCAACCGCCTTTTTGAAGACACGTAAAGGCTTCAAAATTCACAAGTTGGGTATTTATTGACGTATTTTATATTGTAGAACAAAATGCTAAAATCTCTTCAGCTTGTGTTAACCACAGACCTTATTTCAGACATCTAATAAAAACCCATTGACTTTGAGACAAGGGAACCAGAAGTGCTAAAATGCTAACTCATTTCTGGGTTTTAGGACTCATTCCTGTAGCACTCTATTCATGGCATGGCTGTAGTTTTGTTTGCCATCAGAAATATTTGTATGTCTCTTGTAAAATATGTTGAATTCACTAAAGCGTGTTCTCCATCCAGGACATATCTGAAAGCCTGTTATTTGTCTATACCTGCTGATGCCTCTATTGCTGCCTCCCCTTATCTTCTTGAGCACCCTACCTCTGGGCTTGGCAGCAGTTCTCTGTCTCACATAGCGAGGTCACATGGGGAGTCATTTTGGCAGCTCCTGCCACCAGAGCTTGCCAGTCCTTTGCACAGCCATCGGTACACGCTGCCAAACCGAGAAATGAAGCATGTTATCTGTAACTAATACAGTCCCATCTCTGCTGTGGGACTATCTGACATCTCAGACTGGGCTCTGTGCTGTCCACAGTGTGAAACACTGCTGATCTGCCTGAGAGATCAACAAGCTGAAGTCAAAGCAGCTGTAAACCTGTTTGATATTTGAATAAACAGATTAGGGCATGGCATTGCAAGACTCTAAGCTTCTTGGTTAGAAGTAAGAAATGTTGATCCACCTGCAGTCTCAGCTGGAGATACCACTGATTTATCCAGTCTGGTTTTTATGTTGGAAAATGAAAAAGTGATGCTTTTGACAGGGCACATTTGATATTGTGATCTAATCTCATTGTACTCTACTGCACCTTAAAGGGATGGTTTGGATTTTTTTAAAGTGGGGTTGTATGAGGTATGTATCCATAGTCTTACCTACAGGAGATGGTGGTCAACACGCCCCCCAGTTTGGAGAAACAGACAGAAGTACCAGCACGGGAGCAAAGCAATGTACTGCTGTGGACGGGGGCCGCAGCAAAACGCATTTTAGACAGCTAAAAAAAGGTAAATCCAAACTAAACCTTTAAAACACCAAAGTCTCACATTAACACAAACACACTACCCAATCGAGGCAGCGGTAGACCAGCAACTCACGTGTTCTGCCAGGCTGTTCTCATACACCGTTCGTAGTTATACCTACGAAAAGTAATGCACTGTAATTCGTATATATCCAACGAATTCAATTCAATCACAAATGCTGTGTAGGGAGGAAGTTGGGGTGGATGGGTGGGTCAAAAAACATTGGACTTTCGCCCAGGAGACTGGTGTTCGCACCCCGTGTGAAACCAGAAATCAACGTCGATTTATTTGTCACATAACTTCTCGAGTTATATAAACCAAACCACATTATTTTCCTAAACCTAACTAAGTAGTTTTGTTGCCTAAACCAGTTATTCTCAATCCCAGAGCACCACCTAGTGGGCCAAAGCGGTTCTGCCAAATGGTTAGATTAACCTCTTCAGTCTTTCAGAGGTTGTAGCGGGCTCAGTTTTAAAACTAGGGTGAGGATACTGGTATCATATGAACTTAGGGAATCCATTGGTACCAACCATGCCATGCTAGCTTTTCGGGAAGGAGGCAAAATAACTCCTAAGTTACGTTAAATTTTGGCATGGAAAAACTGGCATGGCCATTTTCAAAGGGGTCCTTTGACATCTGACCTCAAGATATGTGAATGAAAATGGGTTCTATTGGTACCCACGAGGACACACGAGTCTCCCCTTTACAGACATATATGTCTTGGATGCAGTGACACAAAATGGAGCGGTTTTTGAAATGAAATAGGGATGTTGGAGACAACCCTGCACCAGCAAATGCTCCAAAGCATGTGCTGAGGAAATATGACCATGAATACTTTGGATTCATAATGGCAGGCAGTGATGGGTGGGGGTAAGCTGCATATTCATGTGGGTCATTATACCTGACAGTAGCATAACACATATTTATAGCCCATTTTATAGCTTACATTTTTTAACAATCACAAGTGGGCATCAAGTTACAAAAGGTTGAGAACCCTTGGCCTAAACTTAACCAAGTTGTTTCCTGTGAAGACGGAAGTTTATTTTGAAAAGACTATGCATGTAACAAGCGAAAATTGACACATGATGCCGAACATTCGTAGGAAAACGCACGAAAAATGAGGAATGAGGAAGGAATTTCATGAGATATCATTCGAACCGTTCTATGAGGATATCTTTCAAGATTTTTTTTAAAGGAGTCTGGTGGCTTTGAAGAGAGCATAGATAACGACTTCAGTTCCTCGTCGGAAAGGGCTGTCTGATGGCAAGATAAAGCAGTGAAAATATTCCAAATATTGTGTACACTGATATAGATTTTTTTAGGTGGCTAAAATATGTTTGGTTGTTGTCCCCGTCCACAGCAGTACATTGCTTTGCTCCCATGCCCGTCTCCCTGACTATGGATAAGTACCTCATACAACCCCACTTAAAAGACTCCAAACTATCCCTTTTAATACGTTGATGTTAAGACTGTAGATTAAATGAAATGTTAATCACATTTGTTCTCATTCACTCTTTGATACAAAGCAGAATTCTCCGAAGGCTCGCTCATGCATTAATTCATCTTTTCATGGCAGATTTAAAGCGTTCTTTTGTCCGCGAGTCACCACTTTCTCAGAGTCAGCTGCACCAACACAAGCAATATCTCCATAGACAGAAAACAAACAGCAAGCAGTCATGTCTTCCAGGCATGCAGTTGACAAAACCGCAGATCAGTGGGTGTCAATTTATTTACAAAACACATCGAAGTTTAAGCTCGGAGTCAAATAGAGCGTCCAAAACTCACAGTTTGTTTATGAGTGTGTTGTACAGAGCGGTGCCCTGGGGAAGGCTATGCCATCCTCTGTTATTTGTCTTTGTTTTCTGCTGTTCCAGGGCTGAGGACACGCTGGTGAAAACACACTAAAATGTGGTCAAGTTCATAACTTCCACAGTGGCTTTAAATTCTCCCCAACTCAGGAATGTGAAAGAAAGCATTAACTAAAGTTTGAATCCTGAAGAAAGTGTAATCAACAGCTTCCTGTGCCTCAGTCTCAGAAACAGTGGGCCCATCACTAATTATTGCAACTATGGTATTTGATGTTGTATTGATTGCATTAATGGCATCCTCACATGAGTGCACCATAATCTGGGAAGACTGATTTAGTTTACTGGCACTAGCGAAATGGAGGTGATGCCAGTTCTTCCCACTCATCCCATTCGGCCTCATGCAAACAGCACTCAAACGAACAGATTTGTTCCAAAAGGGGAACTGCACTCATTTTATACACCAAAGTCTGTTTACAGGCGTTGGGTAGTGCTACTGCATAGTGAAAGAAGTTGTATAAAGCTCCAGAGGGAGTTGTGTGAAGTCTGAAGCATTGCCTCAAGTGATGTCACTTGAGTCAGTGTCGGTTGGGGCTTAAAACTAGTTTGAAAATGAAAAAAAAATCTGGAGGTGTGGGGTTAGGAACAAGTGAGTTTATCAGATATCAGTAGCCCGCTCCTCATCTCTGCTGGAGGCTAAGTTAGCAGCTACATTAGCCGCTACTAACATAACACAATCGCAATGTTGGTTGCATTGTGGCTAACGTAGGCACCAAAACTGTCCAATGTGTTAGAATCTGAACTGTGAACTCTGAACTGTTGTTGCTCTCAAAGAGGCAAATGAAAGAAAATCAATTCTGGTGATCTATTTTCTAAGTCTGAGCTAAATTATTTTCTTTCCTGTTTTTATGACTTAAGAACAGGTAAAAACAAGAGGCTGAATTGCACCACTATCCCATGTTCTAAGTAAGGGATAATGTACAGCGAGCCGGTCATTGTTGTGAAATATATCCCGACAGGGCAAAGCCAACCGCGGAGGGGTGGACCCTACTTACTTAAGAAAGCAATAATTTGACCCAAAAACGGACCGCCAGAGTCCGACATCAGAACTGCGCCTATTGCAATGGTCTGTTATACATAGTAACAGTCTGTTGTAAAGAAATAACAGACCGTAGAACTCTGTGACTGACCAATCAAAATTGAGTATTTAGAGCTGTGTAATAAATAAGACTAAAAGCATTCATGTTTTCTTCCAGGTGAATTTTAATTCCTCCATGCAGCACTCCTAAACACAAGGTACATATATTGTGTGTTAGTAAGTTAAGTAAGGGCTTCCATACCTCTACAATAATCAAAGAGAGAAAAAAAAGCACTATCCGATTTTTTACTTCAGATAACCACCATTCTAAACTTGCAAATTTTGTATGGTAATCGGAGAATTCACACCAGACCCTGTCTAGATAAGACCCTCGTTTGCTGGATAGATCATCAGTTAAGTGAGTGTCTTCCAGGATTTAAGAGATGAAGGGAGATTTGAAATGGGCCTGTGATGGTTAACTAAGGATTTCAGGAACAAGGGTGAGCAGGGCTTTGCTCCTTTAATGGGCTGAGGGCACAATTCCAGAGGAGAAGGTAGCCGATTAATGAGAGTGAACAGAGGGGGACCATAATGAGCTTAGCATGGAGCGGGTAGAATAGCCAGCATGTTGGTTTAGTGGCAAGTACTAATTTGATGAAGGTATCTAGAGATCCTGTCTGGGGAGACTGCCTCAAACTGGGGGATTACAGGTGGATCACAGGGCACAGGAAGAGCACGCTGAGCAGGAACCAGAATTTATGTTAAATGTTAATCATCTTTGATGAGATTAATTTGAGATTAAGGACATTTTTAAAGGAGCGGTGTATGTTTCAAAGAAACATTTAGGGGATCTACTTTGCAGAAATGGAACAACATTAATATTTTCTTTAGTGTATAATCACCTGGAAATAGGAATCATGTTTTCGTTACGAGCCATTTATATCTACATACAGAGCGGGTCCTCTTCACGGAGCTGGCCTCCATGTTTCTACAGTAGCCCAGAACGGACAAACCAAACCAGCCAATTAGACTGTTGTCAGGCTATTAGATAGGCATTATCAGTCACTATAAACCCCATAGATGTGGGTCAGTAGGGGCCTACTACAACCACAAGTAGGTTTTATCATCTATTTACATAGTAGATCACTGACAGAAGGTATAAAAGAACACGACAGCGACCTCTAGTGACTGTAATAATTATTACAGGAGCAGAAGTGGAAGTCAGGTGCTGTAGTATAGACAGTGTGAAACTCCACATAGGGTAGAAGTTGGGGACGATGGACGGGACACAAAACAGGGATTTCACCCAGGAGACTGGACTTTGCATCCTGTGTGAATCCAAGAACGTGTAGTTGTCTTTGTGTTAGTAGTTATTTTAAACCAAAACACAATGTTTTTCTCTAAACTTAACTAAGTATTTTTTTTTTTTCCCTAAACCTAAATAAGTTGTAGTTTTGTTGCCTAAACCAAAATAAGTTGAAGTTGTATTGCCTAAACCTAACAGTTTTTTTTTCCTAAACCAAAAGAAGTTGTAGTTTTATAGCCTATACCTAACTGTTTTTTTGCCTAAACATAAATATGTTGTCGTTTTGTTGCTTAAACCTTAAGAACTTCTAGTTTTATTTCCTTAACCTAACTGGGGTTTTTTTTTTGCGTAAACCTAAAGAAGTAGTATTTTTGTTGCCTAAACCTATAGAGGTTGTAGTTTTGCTGCCTAAATCGAAGGAAGCTGTTTTGTTTGTGTTCAAAAAGTGACATTTCATTCAGTTTTACATGTTAGAACGTGTGGCTTTTAAGTTTCACTTTCACTTTTACATCATAGGCGAGGCGTAGTAGGCCCCTGATGGCCCACATCTATGCCGCTTATAGCGACTGATAACGACTATTTAATGGCCTGATAGCAGTCGAATTGGGTGCAGCACTGGCTCTAGATAGGGCCATTTGCATTTTCATGATTTCTCATTGGCCACCATACATCTCCTGCCCACAAGTTTCAGTGGTTTGCAATCTGCAACCTAATCGCTACATACTGTACCACCAGATCTTACATGCTGCACCTTTAAGTCTGTTGACATTATACAGACGGGAGGGCTTAAAATGTCATAAAGGAAAATTAACATGGTTGTCTTTCCCTGTTTTCTGGAGCTACTTTGGTATTTTTGTCACAATGTCAGCCAGTTCCCTAGTCTCACATTTTCCCTGTCTGCTAGTTCCCCCTGCCATGTACTAACTCTCCTGTCATTTCACATCCTGCCACTCCCACCTGCCCTGCCGTAACCCCTGTTCTCCCACCATTCCCCATCACCTGACCTCCCCCGCCCAACCTCACACCCATTCAGCATCAGTAGCGATACATGCCGGCCCATTTCCATTCATGCCCCGCCAGATTGTCTATTGTGCTTCTGCCTTAGTGGTCGAGCCATTTTCCCTGCCTGTCTGAGTTTTTCCTGTTAGAACCCCTGCCTGCCTTTTGGACTCCGGCTCTCTAGCTCCGATCCCTATTGGATAAGTATGCCTCACCTCCCCTGCCTGTCTGCCTTTTGCCCTGATTTCAACCTCGAGTAAACTTGAACCTTTTATTTTTCCGGCCTGGTCTCTGAGATTTTGTGTTCAAACCTGTTTTTACTGAGAAATGTATTCAGTTCATTCATGTATAAACCATGGTCCTCATAATATATTTAACTTTTACATACCGGCTCAAGTGTAGTAATGCACTGCTGTTCTTTATGTGAATCGATAGGCTCTTTCAAGATGAACTGCGCTTCGTCTTTGGAGAGTAGATGAGATCAGGCGGCAGCAGCAGGGGGCGGTGACGATAAGCTCAATTCAGAAAGTTTCCAGCAGCCTTCAAAGAATTTACAGGAAGTCACAGGAGTAGTTACATCCTGTATCTGGCATTGGATGCTATCCTTTATTATTTTATGTCTGCCTTGTAAAGCACATTGTAATGAGCACTCGTTTTGTGCTATAAGAATAACCTTCATTATTATTATTATTATTATTATTATTATTATCCACCACACAAGATATGTTTGTTAACAGATGAAACCTTCATTGCACAACATGAGACTAATAGCCTACAATCTAGCGTTAAATATTACAATTACACAGATAGGACACAGACTTTCTACAACACGTGGTGTTTGTTGTCAAACTAAGAGCCAATCAGCTCTTTGATCAGGTGAAAGCCAGGCGTTTCCCATAATGCCCTGGGTCTTGCAGTCGGTGGAGAGCAACTGCGGCGCCTGGCTCTAAAAACTGCGGCCTCCACAATCTCTTGAGGTTATCGTTGCCTACGTGCGCGTGACGTTAGAGGAAGTCGGGATCAAGTCAGACACAAATCTAACCAGCATGGATCGTGCGATCGCCGGTGATCGATTCTGCGCAGGCCTGGCTCATTTGTTGCGAGCCTATCATCAAACACTAAGTTCTTGAACTCTAAAGACTTTTGATGAAGTAGTGTAGGATCATAGACCACTGAAGGGGGGAAGACCAGGGGGGCCACAGCCCAGGTAACTGATATAGTCTGATATCATATTTTTATGAATAAAAGCCTGAATTGTATCTGTTTTTTCTCGAAACTTGTACTTTAAATAAGCCAAACGATATTGGTCACTTCCACCCACTGCTGTATGCAATTTGACTTTTACCTATCACATTATTCATTCAGAAATCTAGAGGTCAGAGGTCAAGGGACCCCTTTGAAAATGGCCATGCCAGGTTTTCCCTGATCAAAATTTAGCACAAGTTTGGAGCGTTATTTAGCCTCCTTCGCCACAAGCTAGTATGACATGGTTGGTACCAATAGATTCCTTAAGTTTTCTAGTTTCATATGATGCCAGTATCTTCACTTTATCTATTCACACTCTCTATTACTACTCTATCTTCACATGTTACTATCATGTTAACTTTGACACCTCTAATATTTAGTGCTCTGCTAAAAAAAGTGTTCCGTTACTACTCAGTAGTAATATAGGCCTATGTTTGTTTCAATGCATATTCCCCCCACCCCTCTGCATGCCTTGAAATTGTGCCCCCCGACTTGTTCAGATGGCGGTGTAGGATTATTAATAATCTGACGATTCAAATTCGTTTAGATCTTTCTATTTATCTTTGATTTAATTCAATAATATCTGTTTGCCTCTATGATATTAGCTACCCGAGGGCCACAGGCGGGCCTACAGGGGAATGTTTAGTCTGCAAACAATAGAAGAGCATATCATACAAATGACTGTTTATCTGTGCCCATTTGCAAATAGGTGTTTTAGTGCCATCTTTTCTTTATGTTGTAGATCCCGCAGGATTTGGCTTGTTTCAGCTTCAAATGGCATGTAAAACACCACGAAATGGCCACTTTTCAAGCAGGTATCGCACTCCGGAGAAATGGCAATGTTTCCACAATAATTGATGAAAAATAAATGGAGATGAAAAACAATTTTTCACGGAGAGTGGTTAAGGTGCAGTTTTCCATACTGCTGAATAGTGAAAATGGCACCTGGTGCTACAGTAAGTCCAGTGCTTGAAGTGGAAAGAAATAAGTGCTGGTACTCCCCTGATTCACATGTTGTGTATATCCGCCGGTATCAGCAATCTCTTGTGATTTATTCCTATTCATTCATTATTTCTTTAAGCATGTTAGACTGTGTCAGTCATAATCAGTTGTGATTTTATTGTTATATATACTTGGGCTATGCATCTTCTATAGTAGGCCTATAATACTCCAATAATACTGGAACATTACTACGCGTTACGTTACGTTGTGACATTACGTTGTGACGTTACGTTGTGACGCTACGTTGTGACGTTACGTTGTGACATTGTGATGTTACATTGTGACGTGACGTTAAGTTGTGACGTTACGTGACGTTGCGTTGCGTTGCGTACAACGTAACGTAACAACCGGAATGTAAAAACGTAACATAACACCGTAACTTAATAATGTAACAACGTCACAATGTAACAACGTCACAATGTAACAACGTCACAACATAACGTCACAACCGGAACTAGCGTAAATAAATAACTAATAAATATCAATAACAAATAAATAATGCCCTTAGCAGACTTTCTTACATAACATTAAGTAAGAAGCATAAACTCAATGTGTACTTTTGGCTTCACATTGGATACTTTCTCCTGGGTGAAAGTCCTGCGTTTGTTTGACCCGTCCACCACAACTCCCATGGATTTTCTCACTAATTATGCTCGTTATTATACCATGTAACTTTCAATAACAGTCGCTCCATATACTACATCACTTGCTCTATGTGTCACCCGTTGTAATACGTCACTTGCTCTGACCGAATGCATCACATCCACACTTAACATATAATGCCAACATTTCTTCCTAGCAACTGGGCTGCCTTTACTTGGTTTAGTTTATTTAAGCTTATATTTGGATCATGAGCATAATTAACTGAAACAAATTTCACTAAGCACAAGCTGTGTGCTCATTAACTTCTTCTTCTTCTTTTTCTTCTTCTTCTTCTTCTTCTTCTTCTTCTTCTTCTTCTTCTTCTTTTTCTTCTTCTCAAATGAGCATCTTTTAAATCTGACGTGCCATGAGGGGCATTGTTAGGGTAGAAGTCAAAATATATCCATTAATGCAGCTTTAAAACTGTGATTAGAAGAACTCAACATCTGACGTATTGTCCAGGTTTACAGGATGGAGGCAAAGAAACTGAGAGCCCTGTATGGCTTGCAGGTATATCCTCCTTGATATCACACAGAGGGGACACGTGACAATAATATGCGCTCTACCTCCCAACAGCTTTATATTAATTAGATGCCCGGAGGGTCGAGGTGAGCCATACAGCTAAAGCTTGACTAACTGCTGCAGACTGAAGACGTCATTTACTGAAGAAGACAAAACAGTTGAAGATCACTGCTTTTACATCACCAGAGAAGGATTTCTTTCTAATCTCCTGTTTCCTCTTTTTCTATTTTCTCTTTTCTCTTTTACCTACTCATCAGGTGTGATTCAGACATGATTCAAATGCAGACTACCGGATGTGTTGTGAGAGAATGCACAGGGCAGAGAGAAGGGAAGTCGCATGTACCGCAACATTGTTTTAATAGTGACACTACAGGTGAGAGGGAACAGAAGAAGCACAAAGGGTCGACAGCTACTGCAAGGCTGAAGAGACAAGCTGAAGGAGGAGGAGGAGGGGTAGGAGGGAGGACATGCTCTGCATGAATCACTGTTCCTTAATCCTCAATGTGTTACCGGGTTCAACCGAGGACTTTGAGGGCTAGTACCTTCACGGTTAATCTTGTATGGAAGCTGCCAAAAGTTCTTATATTTTGCTACTATTTCACAAAAACTTTCAAGGATACACAGTTCCCCCAGGACTGTACAGTATACATTCTAGGAATGAGAATTATTCTACCAGAGATTCTGCATTCAGACCCAAAATAATGAAACCAGCAGCAGTTCCTCAAGGACTAACTCTTTGGTTTACATTACATTGAATAAAAAGTTAATGTCTGAGTCAAATTAGATTTCATTGCAGCTTTTAGAGCTTGTTTCAGTATAGCAGGGAAAAATTATTTGAATGGTGCATGACTCTGACTGTCCTATATGCAATGTATCTGATAAGAAACCAGAACATCCTTGGGGTTTATTTTGAGTTGTGCACTTATTCGGTCGGTCCACAACTTAGGTCGGGACTGAAATATCTGCGACAAAACCTAACCCCATCATCGGGTCAATCAATGTCAGTTGTCAATTGTACGATACTTCCAAAACTTGACTTTATGCTTATGACTAAATGCCAAACTAATGGCAGTCCCGTCAGCCTCAGCTGTACTTTGTGTTTATTGCTGAGACACCCCACGCAAAAAACATTGTTCGATCAATTTTGGGATTTTGGGCTGTTTTGCTTGTTTTCTTTCAGACTAGTGGAAAGAAAACATCCAAAATACACATTTAGGTGTTTATTTTGCTACTTTGTCTATTTGTAGATTTCTCCCAAATTCACCAAAAGTTAGCATTAGAAAATGCCTCATTTGCATATATGAACACAACATTTCAGAAAACTTGTAATACAAAAGAATTATTGTCTTAATGTAAGTGATCAACTGGGGAAGTTTCACGGTGATATCTATTCGTTTTTTGTTTTTTTTCTCTTATTCACCTGTAGTGTCTTCAAAGCGTATGGAATTTTACAATCCATATCTTTAAAGGCCGTTTTGTCAAAATGAGTTTTAGAGCCAGAAATCTCCACTTCAGTAACACTTAAATACACCAAACTTTCCAGTTTCATTCCTATCTTTATTCTGAAGGTTTTTACTGAGGGGTTTGTTCATATATCATTCATAGCCTGATTTATAGAACATTTTATTCCTAAAAACGTTGCGGAAATGGATTTTTTTTTTTATGGCTGTTCACAGTATTTTCTGATTTATGGAGTAATACAAAGCGATATCCAAACTTTCCTCTGTAAAAACTTTTGACTCTAATGTGTCAACAAAATAAAACAAGAAATTTAACCCTGGCTTTATCCAATGTTCAGATTTCTGTTCTGGAAATGTATGAAAATGATCACATATTTAATAAGATAATGCCTCATTTGCATATTTAAACAAATTTTCAGAAAACTTGTAATACAGTTGCAAACAAAATACAATTTTTTTTTGTATGTAAGTAATCAACTGGGGAAGTTTCATGGTGATATCTATTTGTAAAAAATGTTTACCCTATTCACCATGTTAACACGCTAAACTAAGATGGCAAACATGGTAAACATTATAGCACTGACTCGCTATACTGGCAAACAAACAATGCTGGTTTAAACCTGCATTAGGCAGTATATTTTTGGCATCATTGGGCAAATATTCCATGATAACCTTTCAGCATATTGTAATTCAAGTGTTCTGGAAAAAAAAAACTAGACTTCTGCACCTCCTCATGGCTCTGTTTTCAGGCTTTAGAAAATCTAGCCCGTGAAGGGAGACTTTGGCCAATCACAGGTCATTTCAGAGAGAGAGAGCGTTCCTATTGGCTGTTCATTCAACAGAGGCAGCTGTCAATCACTCGCGGTACTCCAATCAAACGGTCAAACTAGGCAGCGTTGATCAAATATGAATCAATATTCTGTTACTGTGATGCCTATTCTCGCCTCAAATGTTTTCAGAAACATCTTGTAGTGTACTGAGAAAGTTTGCTCCCGCTGGTGGGCGGTGCTTGGTATTTCCTGAACTGATCTCAACATGGCTGCCGGGTCACAAACTTTCTCATTTTACAACTAAACAGTACACTACAAGATGTTTCTGAAAACATTTGAGGCGAGAAATAGGCATTACAGTAACATAATATTGATTCATATTTGATCAGCACTGCCTAGTTTGACCGTTTGATCGGCGAGTGATTGACAGCTGCTCAGAGACGGCAAGGCTCCAGCTCGGCTCTGATTGGTTGTTTTCCTCCGGTCTGTGAAATTTTGCAGATGCCATTAGGAGCACCGGAGGACACAGAAGCACGTGATTTTTTTTAAGAGTCTCATGCACTACTGTCAGGATATAGTCACTGTTTTATAAAAAAAATAACTTTTTTAATCATATTTGCTTCAATTCCACCCGCTGCTGCTCTGATGGAAGTAATCAACTGGGGAAGTTTCATGGTGTTATCTATTAGTAAAAACCCTATTCACCATGTTAACACGCTAAACTAAGATAGCAAACAAACATTAAAGCATCAACTCGTTATACCGGCAAACAAAAAATTTTTGGTTTAATGACCATAAAACTGGGGCCATATTTAGTCTTGACCACTCCAGCACCTATTATCTCCCATTCCACCACCAGCGACCCCTTGCATGGTCCTCCACCACTAGTGGTGTTATCCCACCAGATAAGGTCCCCTGTCAGTCACGTCGACCCCTGGGACATTGTGACATTTGGCGAGTAGGACAATGTCACAGCTGCTTACCTGACCTTTCACAAAGGCTCCTGCACCACCGTGTCGGGAGAACCGCGGAGTCGCTCTCCACCGCAATCTCTAACAAGAACTCAATTTGTGCTCTTGGGTAAAGGTGTAATGAGGTTGCACATGCAAGTTTCTTTCATTTACCACCTGCTCACTGTCTTGCACATCACGGACGAGCAAAGGGTGTTATAAAGCATGTGTAATGTGTTTTACAGCTGCACAACTTCCATCTTGGGTTTGCTTTTTATATCCTTATAGGGGGCAGGTTCATATGGGCCTCTACTTGCAGCAGAAAAATAGTGAATTATGGGCTACTTTCCTGGAAATAATCACCAACATTAAAACAGTGTAGACAATAATCCCTTTGCTAACACTGCCACCCGGTGCACAGGAAAATTACTACACCCATTTTTCCTGCAAGGTAATAGCACTTTTCAGTATCACAGTGGTAAAATAAAGACAATGCAGCTCCTCCACGAGTCACTTTATTCATTCCACATATAAGAGTAACTACCAAAGAAAGAAGCATGCAAGTTTTAACTGCATTTACCTAATCAAGCCAGCTCTTAGTTTGCCCGTTTCTCTCGTCCAGCAGAGTTTGCAGACCTTGAATGCTAATGGTGTTATTGAGATGCAGAGCATGCCCGCACTGTGCCGGGACCCCAGCCTGCATGCAGCGAGTGAGTACAAAGCTCAGAGATGTATGCACACGCTCTGAACTAATAGTCTATACAGCATACACACCCAATTTGTCTTTGAGGATGTTAGGGCATCTTTAAGCTTCGAGATCTATTCCTTATGCTTATTCGCCCTTCTCTGAATACCAATAAAGCTGACCCGTTTGCCCTTTCCTGCATGGTATTTATTTTGCTTATTTTGTTATCACGCAGGCAACTGATTGAACCTGTTCCTGTTAATCATCAGTTTTCATCCAATCATCACTTTGACACTTAAGCAATCTAAAAAAAATTCTCCTGTCATTGTAGATCTTTCATTATTCTATCTATATGCAAATGACCCGTGAAATTCGACTGTGTCTCGGTATATAGCAGACCTTTTTTTGGGAAGAATGTACCAACAAACCTGTGTAACTCAACATCATCTATTAAAAAAAAATCAATACTTTATAAAGAAGCTTTCTGGGGTTAGATTTTGATTTATTTGCAGCAGCCTCGCATAACTGTAATAACAATATTCCGCCACAATCTATGGTCAGCGCAGTGTGTGTGTATGTGTGTTTACAGTAGCCTGCCTGCTGAATGTGCACAGCCTTGCTTTCTCTACTTTATGATTCCCAGCGTTTTCTGAGTGCATATACAGTACATATTACAGCACAGCATGCAAATCTCCCGCATGATGGTGACACATGATTGGCTCTCGCACAAGGAGGGGGATGAGTAGCATTTACATAGAAATCACATTTAACGCAATTTAATATTCCAGCTTTGAGTGTTCAACAATTATAGGGCCTTGTGTTATGTAACGTATACAACTGCAGAGGAGTGACAATGTGTTATAGAATCACACTCATATGGTGGTGTCGATATTACAATCTGCTTTTAACATTCTAACAAGAGCATCTTCTGGCTAAATATGTACTTTCCAACATAGGAAAGGGAGATACAGGATAATTAAGGGACTGTGCACAAATTACTTATATTTCACTTTTTTTTTTTTTTTTAAATCAAGAGGCTCCCCAAAGTTTTGTCATTTAAGTTTTGATTTGTTCTAGCATGACATTATACAAAAAGACAACTTGTATTAATGGGACATAGTTCTCTAGTGTCATAATTCAGATAGACATCTACAGTATATAAACCAAAATAGGTAGTCAATCAGGACAACCCTGGCAAGCCACACGTCACTACTGCGGTATGAACCCAAAATAAACAGATTCATTGCAATAAATAGATCAAAATGATGCCGAAATAACTACAAAATGATGTTGATTTGTAAAAAGTGGGAATTCATGCTACGTCAGGTCTGTCCGCAAGATGACGAGCAAACAACTTTTAAAACGCTTGTTTTCTGAATGGAGTTTGGTTCGATCGATATGCTAGGCTTTGCTAGCATAGTATCTGCTCCATCAACACTCAAGATAAAGTCATCTAGGCATAAATACGGCAGCGACGTTGTTGTTTATACCATAGACAGTCTGTGGTTTATACACATCCATTTATACACAGTTTTGTCTGGTCTCTATACAGATATGAAGTAGCCTACTATCGTAGCTCTGGGTGTCCACAGACGGCTACAATATTTTTTTTCCTCCATTTCTGATTCAACAACGTCTGGACATCAGTGACGACAGGAGGAGAATCTTTCGCTACACAGCCTCACGCAAATTTCTCGCTCTAGTTGAAACATTTCAACTCCCAAAAATATGTGAATGACACAAATTTCGAGTCACTTGCGCCGCCCGGCTCTTATATTAACTGTTACACCGCCGAACGGTATGCTAGGTACTCAAGGCCAGTTAAAGAAAGAGAGACCAGAGATCTACAGGACATTTACCAGTAATTTTCTCAACAACCGTTCATCCGATCGACTTCACACTTGGTTACTAGTCTCTCAATCTCGGCACCCATCGGCTATCGGTCTGACGACAGATAAGCCTCTGGGGACAAGGGGCTATATTTCTGGGGTTTCCAGTGAAGCTAGTGGATATCCGGGCCAAGACTTCCTTTTCCGTGTGCTGCTGTTTACAGTCCGATTAGCAACTTAAGATGTGAGACTGGAGATGGAGTTGAGAGACGATGCGTACAACCGCATTGTTTCACAAGTAGCCAGTTTACAATCTAATTTTAAACCTATAAAAAGCTAACTCATTGTCAGACGATAGAAGGTGGGTTCCGAGATTGCATTTCGGCCAATGTGTTCCGCCTCTTTTGCTCTCCACATGGACTGTTTACCTGCATTCAACCAATGCCTGCTTAAATGTGATTGGTCAATACTACTTAGACTACAAACGGAAACCAGAACACTTCAAAATGTTGTCCGGTTGTCTACAGATTCTACATGTGAATGCAGAATATGTTTATGGAGATTACTAGTCTCTAAGAAGTTGACCCTTAAAGGGACTATTTGTAACTTTCAGAAATGCTTGTTAACAGCGACACCTGTGGCCGTTAAGTCAACGAAAGTCAGCGTCGGGTTCGTGCTTGCTCGCTCTAAATAGACATGAACGAGCATCGCTCAAAACAGTCAGCTAAAACCACAATATCACTCTATATTTCAGCTTCTTGTTAGTAATGTTAGCTGACCAGACGGAGGTCTCTCCATGAATCAATGCTGATCCTAGTGTTGGCCCCGGAGGCTGAAGCAGCGGGGCTGAAGCAGGAAGAGAAACGTTATTGTTTCTGACCGCAGCCGGAGAGAACAGGGAGACACCGGCACCCGGTAGGAGACGATAACGTTACTCGTTGCGGAGCCCCGTCGCTTCACAAGACACGGAAAACCTCTGTTGGTCTGGAGGAGCTGCAGCATTTATTTCTGCACAAACGTCCACTGTACATTCACTAGATATTCTCAGAGCTACGAAGTCTTCTGCAGTGTGTAGTGTGCGCGCATGAACGTGAGGTGGAGCGAGAACACGCGCGTTGTGTGAATGCAGGCAAGCAGGCAGAGGAGCGGTCTGAACAGCGCAGCCACACGCGAGCGCGCATATGCGAGCGCGCATGGGACACCGACCCGGTAGATTTATACGTGTAAAAAGTTACAAACAGTCCCTTTAATAAACGTCAGAAAATTATCCCAAATTCGATTAGTTTCGCTTTGGACATCATTTATCCTCCCCAAATTAACACAGGTCAGTTGTCCCGGGCCCCTGGGTCAAGGCTTTAAATAATCTGCTGGAGATCATCTTGTCCTGGACACACAGCAGACCTGACAGTAGCTACTAATATGCATATTATAATTGGAGTTAGCCAACTTTAAATGACACATGCAGGGAGATAAAGATTTAATCATTAATATCCATAAAGATCGACATGTATTCTATTTTACTCAAAACTGACGTATTGGTCGAGTTGACTGATGGAAAAAATAAATAAATAGAAATTTGGCGTGAGAAAAAATGAAAAGACATAACCCCACCTTTTCTTTTTACTTCCCTTCCAACCCTAATAATTTTTGTACAGTCCCTAACAACTCTAAAACACATCTTCTCTGCCTGTCTCTGATACCTGATGCTTGCAGGAAAATAATCTAATAATCATGTCATTTACATAAATATCAACACATGGGGCAAACCAGTTTGAATGTTCCCCAGCAAAGCAATCAGCAAAAATTAACATCATGAGCCTCAGTGTGAGCTACATTGTTAAGAGATGAAAGAGGCCTGAGGGCAGCCAGATAACAAAACAAGAAGCAGCTGATCTACACTAGATGAAAGACAGCGGTATATGCAAGTAGTATGAAGATTCCTCTTGTGGATACTTTTGCCTATGGCATATGAATATAAGGAGAGCACAAGACTGACATACTCTGAAAAACACAGACATGTATTATGATTTTAAAAGCCTGTGTTGTTGTTCCTTTGTATATGGCTCACCAACCTGATCCATGGGGATGGCATATAAATAGCATGCTATTTTGAGGACATTCCGCATGTCATGATAACTCATGTTAAGGCTTTTCGCATGTCATTTATGTTTTTGCCATGAAACAGTAGTGATTATGTTTAGGCAACAAAACCACTTAGTTGTTTAGGAAAAACATCATGGTTGGGCATAAAATAAGTACGCAAACTAAGTAAAATATGTACGTAAACAACATAACATAAGTACGGAAAACACCTCACTAACTTCACAATAACTCAACAACACTTGGGACTCCTATGATAAAACATTTAGGCTTTGTGCGTGTCATTTAATGCCACATTGTTACCTTGAAACAGTCACGGTTATGTTTAAGCAACCAAACTACAGTAACGGTCGCAGTTAGGTTTAGGAAACAAAACCACATAGTTAGGTTTAGGAAAAACATCATGGTTGGGCTGAAAATAAGTGTGTAAACAAAGTTAAAAAAAAATATGTACGTAAACAACATAGCATAAGTATGGAAAATATGTCTCTAACTAACTCAACAACACTTGGGACACTTTGGGTTAACATTGTTAAACGGCTTTTCACGTGTCATTTAATGCCACGTCGTTACCGTGAAAAAGTCATGGTTATGTTTAGGCAACAAAACTACGATAACGGCAGCGGTTTGAAAATAGTTTGGTAATCACTAACACATACTTATACAAAATGTTATCATGTGTGCAACAATAAATTGTTAATAAATAGTTTACTAATGTAATCAGAATGTAATTGTAATCGTCTCTTATCAGCTATGACACAATATAGAATTAAACTAATTATTTTGTATTACACAAACTACTGATAAAATAATATAGCATTATTATTAAATAGTAAACATTATTAATTATAATTCCATTGTTTGTTAACAGTAAAATAACTATTAACTAAGCTTAATTAACTATAAATATCCCATTTATATGATGGTTATTATTAAGTGTTACTAGTACAGTTTTCGTCGTGAAAAAAGGAGTTATATTTTATATTTTTGTCACAGTTTTTGTTTGCGAAAAAATTATAGAACAAAAAATTTAACTTAGTCTTTTTTTCAGTTTGGGAGATCTTGATATATTGACCGATAACCAGTTGAATCTTTAAATTGCTTGTCAACAAACTCTTTTTGGTGACATGACGACATGCATCATGCTGTCTTGATATAATCACTGCTTCCTCTAGGCACTGCAGGTAAGTTAATATAGGAGACCCTTACCATAATCCTCCCAATATGTGACCATGTGTTTACATATAGCTGTACCATCACTTTTGCCGCATTTGTAATGGCATCAATTTGTCTAAAATGTAAAAAAAAATGCATTTATCCTGCACAAAGTAGATGCATAGAACAATAATGCTTTTATCTCTTATGAATCAGTGATGCCGGCATGCAGATGAGATGTCTGAGCGACCCCTCTTGCCAAAAACCCTCTGAATGCTCCCCATGCTCACCCCTCCCATTACGCCATGTTTTTCTGCATCTCTGCATCTGCATCAGTAGCAGCCCAGCTGGAGCTCACCTTCAGGTTGGGGCCATTTGACACAGACGGTTATCAGATAGTATTATCTGGGAGCTGCCATGTTTGGACCAGCGCTGGGCACACACAGGGCCTGATAAGAGGCATCCATGGCAGCTGGTGGGTCATGTTTTTCCTCAGCCCCGCTGGACCACAGAGTTCAGTAGCTGCGAGCCAGCCGGAGGAGTCAGGCTGGGTAAATGGGATAAAGAGAGACACTGTGGACTTATGTATTTGTTTTTGGTCTCGGATTTTTGTGTAATGAATGGAACCTGGGCCAGCTCGGCAAGATGGCGATTTTTAGATAGTGATACTTTTGGTTTATTATTGTGTCAGAGAACTCCTGCAATGATAGCTGGTGCCATCTCGGACATCTCAATGGAGCGTGAGTGCAGATTGGCTTTCCACTGCAAAATGCTACATTACAACAAATAAAAAAAAAGACCAAACTGATACAGTTGTTGGTGAATATCCTAGACTGTAGCCTATATAATGATGGACAACATGATAGTTCCCCAAAGGTGAAGCCAAAAACATATCGATCGCCCACTGGTGGCTGGCTGCAGTATAGGTCATAAATCCCGCCCCCTCCATGTTAGCGGATGGGACATGGGCCAAACTAAAATGTCACATCAAATACATTTTTCCCAAAGATGGATTCTGTCATTTTAGGTAGTTCTTATCACACTGATGTATGTGATAATAGTGTTTATTTTTCTGATAAGTTTGGTTTTAATTAGTTATTTGATGGAACTGTGCTGTTGCATACTGTAACTGAAACAAATAACTTCTTAGCTGTGAGGTTATTCATATTTTTTTTTTTTAATTTAAACCAGACTGACTGTATTCTATATATATATACTGCAATTCATCTTTTGAATCTTATTCTCTGTGCAGTGTTTTGTGTTATCGTTTGACACTTGCAATAAACACCCACAACGGCCACTCTTACCATTTATCCTCCAAAAATGTCCGACTCGCTGTCGGTGACTTCACATTCCCATTCCCTATGGGTCACATTGGCCATTCATGGATGGATCATAGCCGTGTGATAGTCTGGCGACCTGTCCAGGTTGTACCCCATCTTTGCCCAATGTCAGCTGGGATCGACTCCACCAGCACGGTAGCCAGAAGACAGCCTCGGCTATTCACTGTAGCCTATAGCCTACATAACTTACAGAAGTATGTCATCATTTCTACATAGATTAGAATCAACATTATTGTTATATGCCACTAATAATGTGTTTTTCTGTGTGTCTCATTACTGTCTGTGCCTCTACTGTGTTTGTTTTGCCAGCGTGGGTGCTGTACTTGTCAGATCCAGACAACAAATGGAAATTTTGGAACCGTGACATCCATTGAAGAGCTGGAGAGCAAGGCAAATGTTGATTTCACCTCCTGACAGGCTGCGCAAACATGCAATAACAATGTGGAGTAGGCAATTATGAGAGGAACTCATTCAGTAAATATCACATTAGCTCCATTTAATTAACAGAGAAATAAACCAAAATAATGAACAACATCATTTAACTCATCATTTACCTCCAGTGATTAACATGCCACATTCCATTCCACATTTTAGATGTGATGGTAATTGCATTATAAACTAAAAAAGGTCCTTTGATTGCTGTGTTTATGAGCTAAATGCAAAGGGCATGAACAATATTACGTCACCCAGGAGGGGACAAAAGTTGTAGTTCTCTGTTCTCTCTACTGTATGGCTTTCACAGCAGGTTTGGTATACTCTCCCAAAGCTGTTGACAAGTTTTCCCTTCAGAATAACAATCAGATTTTGTACTGGCCTCCAGCATTCCTATAGGCGGCAGAAATAAGACCCCACATTGAGCCGATCATTACTAACACTAATAACTAACTTTTCCAATAGCACGTGTTTAAATAAAAAATGAATAGTATGACAAATGCACCTCAGGTGACTGGTCTCCCTGGGCATTGTACAATGGTTTCTATTGATCCATCTTTTTACATCATTAAATCCCCACAAGTCCTGATCAAACTGAAACGGTTGGTGCCATAATTCTTCTTAGTAGCTCATACGTCTGTTTCGGTCTGATAACCCCCCTGAGACCCATAGGATCGACCCACTGTACTGTCTTTCAGAGGCTGTAGCAGGTTCAGTTTTAGAGCTAGAGTGAAGGTACAGATATCATATGAAACTAGAAAACCTATAAGGAAACCATGTCATACTAGCTTGGCGGGAAGGAGGGTAAATAATGCTCAAAAGTTATACGCTAAATTTTGGAAAGGAAAAACTGGCATGGCCATTTTCACAGGGGTCCCTTGACCTCTGACCTCAAGATATGTGAATGATAATGGATTCTATGGGTACCCACGAGTCTCCCCTTTACAGACATGCCCACTTTGTGATAATCACATGCAGTTTGGGGCAAAAACCATGCAGTATTTTGAATGCAGTAAATGTGTTATTTACGCCTATTCTAAAAATGATGTGTTTGATTATTTCTGCGTACTGGGGTCCCTCAGCAGTTTTGGAAATACATAAATTGGGCATCACTGTAAAGCTGAGACTCTTGCGGATCCAATGAGCCCAATTGTATTAATGTGTGATGATGTTAGTCTACATTATAGCCATTTCATTGTAGTGAGACCATTTTTTTTTAAATTTGACCTCACTGTATAAACTGACCTGTGGTGACCTCTAGGATAATCACAGTCTCATGAAACTTTACAGCCACAAACTAGAGACCTAGAGCATTCAGAAGATGAATGGCTTTCCTAGGTACATTGACAATAAGGAGGTTTCTAAGCAGTTTCCAGAACAGAAGCGCTCGCCATCTAATCGCTGAAAAAATACAATTTTTGTAGAAATCTCCAAAAGTTAACAGTTTTTGAAACCAAATCACAACATGGCTCTATGGTGTTGCTCAAGGTCTTGGTGTCTTAATTTGATATTTTGGAGGGATTATTGATAATTTTTATCAAGTTTTAAAAAGTGATTAAATTTAGCACCAAATCGGTGTAACAAATGGTGCTATCTCCCCCTAAAGACCCCATGTACCCCCCCTAAAAAAGACAAAAACAGGTCTATTGTGGGTCTCAGAGGGACAAAGATACTAAGTGAGGTGGTTCCGATGGTAAAATTCCCATTCATTAAATTCACAATGTTACATGACAGGTAAAAGCCACACAAAACATCTGTGGTAGAAGTTAAGTTTTTTTTTTTTCCTAGCTGAAATTGTGCTGCATGTTCTAATAGTAAAGCGGTCTATAGAGTACATATTTTAAAAAAATATATATATATATATATATTTATAAATAATTTATATATAACATGCAGCTCCAGTAATTTGGTCTACTTCCTTGCGTGTATCAAATGTGGCATCCAATATGTAAGAAAAACAACTTAGATGCAAAATCAATGAACATAAAAAGTGCTACATGGGCTGTGCTGATCCTAAATCAACTGCTGCAAGACACTCCGCAGATGGCAATCACTCTATTTCGGATTTAGCATTCACATGATGATTCCCAGTCGTCGTGGTGGAAATGTGGATCA
>CAKALU010063274.1:7083-26056 GCA_916700995.1 Hozukius guyotensis | reverse complement strand
AAAGATACTAAGTGAGGTGGTTCCGATGGTAAAATTCCCATTCATTAAATTCACAATGTTACATGACTGACTGGGTTGGAGCACTTCTGCGGCCATGGATCTTTGGTAAAAAGTCGAAGGTACAAGCCACACAAAAAATGTGTGGTAGAAGTTAAACACGACTCACAAGGTGCATAACAACAATCTGCAGCTTAAATCAATTTGGGTGGAGTTTTTCCTTGCTGAAATTGTGCTGCATGTTCTAATTGTAAAAAGGTCTATAAAGTACAAAATTCTAAAATACATATATATAACATGCAGCTCCAGTATTTTGGTCTACCTCCTTGCGTGTATCAAATGTGGCATCCAATATGTAAGAAAAACAACTTAGATGCAAAATCAATGAACATAAAAAGTGCTACATGGGCTGTGCTGATCCTAAATCAACTGCTGCAAGACACTCCACAGATGGCAATCACTCTATTTCGGATTTAGCATTCACATGATGATTCCCAGTCGTCGTGGTGGAAATGTGGATCAAATTCTCCTCCGACGTGAATGCAGATATATCTTGTACCTTAACACGCTACACCCCAGTCGGCCTGAATGAAGAATTAATTATATGTGACCTGTTTTCTGTGACTGTTGTCTTTCTGTACCAGTGGGTTCCATCCCCAGTGTATAGGCTAACATTCATATGTAGGCTACATATACTATATATATATATATATAGTATATGTAGGCTACATATATAATATAGTATCTGTATGTGAATGTGTCAATGCTATGGATTTGTTTTGTTCTGGTGTGTTTGTAATTACTTGACCAGCTGGCAGTTGGCTTCATGTGTGTTCAATCAAGCCCTTGATGATTGAGTAGGTGCAGCTGAGGAGTAACCTACATATAGGGTGACTCATCATGCATGTCTCTGCTTGCACTGAGGAAAGTCCAACGTGGACTGACATGTTTGCACTCTATGCACTATTGCCCATTTTTTATAGCCCCGTAATGTATCAAATAGAAACCTTTAAAATCCAGACTCTAGTCTGAATCTCGTTTTTGTTCTCTGTGTGCGAGCCCTCCCTTGCTGCACTAGTTTTTCCCTGACTACCGCACCAGAGAAGGAGACAAACAAAGATAGCCATTGTGAGCCTCAGAAATGAAGTTGAAAATATTGGTGGCCACAACAGTAGCTTGTGATGCCTAATGTTAGCCAAGCTAAGATAAACATAGTTGTATAATTGCTAGGCTGTCAATCGATTAAAATATTTAATCGCGATTAATCACATGATTGTCCATAGTTGATCAATTATCGCATATTAATCGCACAACTTTTATCTGTTCAAAATGTACCTTAAAGGGAGATTTGTCAAGTATTTAATAGTCTTATCAACATGGGAGGTTTTATGCAAATGTGTGTATATATTTGTTATTGGAAATTGGAAAAAAACAAAACAATGACAAATATTGTCCAGAAACCCTAACAGGTACTGCATTTAGCATAAAAATATGTTAAATGACTTGCCCAAAACTGCATGTCATTATCATAAAGTGGGCATGTCTGCAAAGGGTTATGACCCCTTTGAAAATGGACATCCCAGTTTTTCTAATGGACTCCTTAGGTTTTCTAGTTTCATATGGTGCCAGTATCTTCACTCTAGCTTTAAAACTGAGCCCACTACAACCTTAAAATCGCAAGTTGTGTTAAAGCTTCAGTAGGCAGAATTGTTTTGGCATCATTGGGCAAAAAATCCATAATAACCTTTCAGCATATTGTAATTTAAGTGTTCTGAGAGAAAACTTCTGCACCTCCTCATGGCTCTGTTTTCAGACTTTAAAAAATATAGCCCATGACGGGAGACTTTGGCCAATCACAGGACATTTCAGAGAGAGAGCGTTCCTATTGGCTGTGCTCCAGCTGGTGGGCGGTGCTTGGTATTTCCTCAACTGATCTCAACATGGCTGCTGGGTCACAAACTTTCTCATTTTACAGCTAAACAGTACACTAGAAGATGTTTCTGAGAACATCTGAGGCGAGAAATAGGCATTACAATAATAGAATATTGATTCATATTTGATCAGTGCTGCCTAGTTTGACCGTTTAGTCGGAGTTTGTGAGTGATTGACAGCTGCTCAGAGACGGCAAGGCTCAAGCTCAGCTCTGATTGGTTGTTTTCCTCCGGTCTGTGAAATCTTGCAGATGCCATTAGGAGCACCAGAGGACACCGGAGGACACAGAGGCACGTGATTTTTTTCAGATTACCTGTCTCATGCACTACTGTCAGGATATAGTGAGAAGTTATAGTAGTATAGTGAGTGTAGTATTTTATAAAAATAACTTGTATTAATCATATTTGCTCCATTTCTACCCACTGCAGCTTTAAGGGGGGCATTCACGTGAATTTTACGAGTTGGGAACTCGTATTTCCAATTATTCCGACACCACATGAATGCAGCACTAATACCTAGTTAGTCCAGTTATAGTAGCCTAATACCAAGCCCCCAGGAAGAGCGCCGGGCTTTGAAGCAAATTTTCGTAGTGGCCAAACGGTGGTACTACAACTTCCGTGTCCGTCACATGATGCCATTGGGCCCAAAAATATTTTTTTCCCATAGACTTACATTGGGAAGAAACATCCGTAAACCAGTGGATAATTTTTTTGAGGTACATCAACTTCCCAGTATGAACACTTGAATAGCCCTTATTGAAAGCATTAGGTCCTAAAAGTTGTAAAATGCACTAATAGCAGAATCCAGTTATTTCCCTTCCTCCGTTCATGTGAATGAGCCCCAGACCGAGGCTGGACCGAGGGCTGGGAGGCGCAGTTAAAGGAAACACTACTGCACCTGTTCTATGGGCCCAATGGATGAAGAAGATCGCCGGATGATCCGGGTACTTTATCTCTCGGCAGTCGAGCCATTTTGGCTTCATTCGCCACTGAGCAACTCTCGTAGGAATGAACGGGAGCCCGCCTCCAGCGCTGTATCAAGTTCTCTTTATACATCCATGCCCAATACATGTTAAAAAAATACAAAAAAATTAATTGACATCACATAAATGGAAAGTTCCTATTAAGAAATATTGAATAGACTTCACATTCTATTTACGAATGCATAATCAAAACTTCCCGTCGTGTTTTTGCATTTAAGAGTACCTTTGTTGCACTGAGAAGTGTAATTTTCCCCCCGTTTTTCCCCAACAAGGACCAACAATTGATCCCAGTGGCGGTCTTTAGGCTATATAAGAAAAACAACTTCATATTCTGAAAGGGTTGAATTATACACACATAAAACACTTGTTGGTATCCCGCCGCTTGTTATTTCATCTGCCTTCAGTATTAGATTTTTTCGTAGGCAATAGGCAGTAAATGAAAGCCAGTGGGGTGCTTTTATCAAATACCACTGAGACTTACAAGTTAGGAAACTATAAATGTGAGATGGACCATCAGAGAACACTGGCAGACCATCTTCACACAGAGTCAAAAGTAGATGCATGAAAACAAGCTTTTCATAAATCCCTAATGGTTTGTGGGAAATTATATTCGTTGTGTGCACATTCATACTTTATTTATGAGGCTTGTGGATGGATTGTTTTATTTCTAAAAATAAAGTCATACCCAACAAAATTAATTATTTCTATAAATGTAAATGTGAATTTAATATCTCATCAGTCCTCAAGAGGAGAACATAACCTAAACCAACGTATATTAACCTACTTAGCTGTCACACATTGGTAAATACAGGACCACTAAGGCTTCATTAACACATATAATAAGTAAAGGAAGTTGCTTGGTGTGGATATTTCAGCTATTTTTTCAATAAAAGTATAATTATCCATCAAAAAGCAACACAGCATGAATCTAAAAGCCCTATATGTCGCTGACTCTCTGAGGAAATACTGAAAGATATAGAAAATGAAGACGAGGAATATAACCAAGAAAGTCTTATGTCAACATTCCCTCATCAACATGAGGATTATTTTATTCAGTGTAATTCCTTCGGTATAATCCAAACGTTTGTACCCCTGTCCCTCGGGGAGGATTCAGATGCAGCCTTACATTTTCTACATTTGAGAATTGTGCTTCAGAGGCAGCATTCAGTGTATTGTCTGAAACATTAGAGAATTTACAGATAATGTTTGTCTCATAATCTATAAGGATAACAAACAAAGTGAGATTACGCTGCATTAACTCTACATTTGCATTCCATCTGCGTCTGTGCATCTTAAACCAGGTTTCTTCTGACTGCAGAGGCGTTGTGGGAGATGGATTGTGGGGTGAGATACTCCTCTGGTGGAGAATTGGTGTCACTGCAGGCATGGCTTCATTGCAGCCAGTCCTTGTTAATCAGTTAACCTGAGAACATATAGGCAGCTAATCCACCAATCAGATTACTGCAGTTCCTTGAGGGTTGCTTTAGGTAAGGGGAAGTAAAAGAAGTGTTTGAACAAAAGATAACTTCTTATTTAGTGGATAATATATTTATAGTAGAAAGGAAATATGTTACATTGACTATCCAGCACTGACACGGTGCTGTGGAGATGTCTAGAATAATGTGTTATTCATGTTTAGAGTATTTTTATTGTAGTCCCTTTACTGCTGCTGTGACCAATCTTTTCTTCTGTGTATTTGGATATAATTCAAAGCTTCAGTATGCAGAATGTTTTTGGCATCATTGGGTAAAAATCCCATAATAACCTTTCAGCATATTGTAATTCAAGTGTTCTGAGAGAAAACTAGACTTCTGCACCTCCTCATGGCTGTTTAGTCTGAGTTTGCAAGTGATTGACAGCTGCTCAGAGACGGCAAGGCTCCAGCTCGACTCTGATTGGTTGTTTTCCTCCGGTCTGTGAAATCTTGCAGATGCCATTAGGAGCACCGGAGGACACAGAGGCACATGATTTTTTTTCAAATTACCTGTCTCATGCAGTACTGTCAGGATATAGTGACCATTTTATAAAAATAACTTTTTTTAATCATATTTGCTCCAATTCTACCCACTGCTGCTTTAAATGTACTTTAAATATTTTAACCTGTTTTCATTCCGCTCCCTTTTTCTGGAGGGGTAGAGGTGGGGGACACATAGAAGTGGTGTACATCATCTGAAAGCTGGGAAACTGAAGATTAATTTGAAATGCAGCATAACATGAATTTATTAATTAAAATAAATTCTGAGAGTGTATAAGGGTTTAAAAGATTATGATAGAAGTATATGATGGCCATATGATGACCATTCCCACTACTCATAAGTTGTTGCAGCAATTCTTTGGTTGATACTATTTGTTACACAGATTTGGTGCTAAATTTAACCATTTCTTACCACTCAAAAATTGATAAAAAATAATCAACAATCCCACCAAAATACCACATTAAGACACCAAGACCTTCAGGAACATCATATAAAAAGCCATGCTGTGATTTGGTTTCAAAAACTATTGACATTTTGAAATTTCTGCAAGAATTCCATTGTTCAGCGATTGGATGCAGAAAACTGAATTCAACTTTGTGAGAATATTGAATACAATTTGACTATATTGAATACAACTTGAAAATATTGTATACAATGTTTAGCGTATATTACATTTAAAGATTATTGAAAAATATATAATTGTTTCTTGCTATGTTTTATAAATGATTATTTCAATTTTCATTTCAAATGATTATTTTGTGCAAAACTATGGACATACCATTTAGTGCATTTATTAACAGAAAACACTGATTGTAATATAGCTCACCTATGGAAGAATTTGTGCTCCGACGGTAAATATCTATTGATAAATAAATATTTGCTTTTTGCATGAATCATACTGCATTTAACTATTAGTGCAAGAAAACATGGGAGGCTGAGCATAAGAAAAATGCACTGTTTGTTCCACACTGAGGAGTGGAATACATCTGCTAGCTGCATAAGGGAAGTGTTTTTTGAAAGGAGAAACCACCTTGGAGCAGCTCCACTGACTGACGTGTGGAGGCAGACAGAGCATTATGACGTGAGCGCCTGCCAGGGTCAAGCCAGTGCACACAGGCTGTAAGTTAGTATTCATCTCAGTATTCATCGTCTGGCAGCTTTTTATCAACAGGATTGTTTTGAGCTGATCATCTTTGCAGCTTTCTTCAAAAAACGGCCAGAGCTCAAACACACACAACAGTGCTTCAAATGCAGAATGCAAATGAATGGGAAGTGTCTCCAGACGACAATATGAAAGGGAGGATATTGTTTGTTGTTTAAAAAAATGTGAAATTAACATACACTGAGGATGTTTGCTTTGAAAGACCCTTGAAAATATGAATTATTAAAAGTAACAATAAAAAGAACTACAATAAATTCTACCTACTTGGAATTGAGTAGAAGTTTCTGTTGTGAAACGTCATAATTACATTTCTTGGTTTCCCTTTATCAACATTATAAATCTAAAAATGATGGTTATAAGCAGGTTTGAATGTCTACACTTAAAGGTGCAGTGTGTTTGGTGGCATCTAGTGGTGAGGTTGCAGATTGCAACCAACTGAAACTTCTCCCATGTGCCAAGTGTGTTGTCAGGCTATTAAATATGCATTATCAGTCACTATAAGCCCAATAGGTGTGGGTCAGTAGGGGCCTACTATGCCTACTAGTATGTTTCATCATCTATTCACATGGTAGATAACCGAAAGAAGGTATAAAACAACACGACAGCGACCTCTAGCAACCATAGTAATTATGACAGGAACAGAAGTGGATGTCAGGCGCTGTAGTATAGACAGTGTGAAACTCCATATAGTTGACTTTGTGTTCATAGTTATTTTAAACCAAAACACAATGTTTTCGTGTGTGTTTTATTTATTTTTTTGCCTAAACCTAAAGAAGTTGTAGTTTTGTTGCCTAAACCTAAAGAAGCCTTTTTGTTAGTGTTCAAAACGTGACGTTTCATACAGTTTTACAGCATGTTAGAACGTGTTGTTTTTAAGTTTCACTTTCACTTTAACAATGTAGTAGGTGTAGTAGGCCCCTAATCACCTACATCTATGGTGCTTATAGCGACTGATAATGTCTATTTAATGGCCTGATTACAGTCAAATTGGGTGCAGCTACGGTGGCCGACGCGAAAATTTGAAAATGTGAATGGCCCCAGCCAGTGTTGTTTGTCCGTTCTGGGCTACTGTAGAAACATGGTGGCCCGCTAAGGTAAAGAAAACAAAACGATTCTTATTTTCTGGTGATTATACACTAAAGAAAACATACTTATCTTATCTATCTATATATACTGTATATACGTATATCAATATATATATCATATTCCATTTCCGCCAATAGATCCCCCTAAATGCTGCACACTGTTCCTTTAAAAGTTTGATGATATACAGTAAATGATACTTTCAGTCAAGTGACTAAGAAAAACAGTACAGTAAGTTTAAATATAATGCTACATAAATATTCTGAAAGAAAACTATTGCTGACCCTGGTGGTAAACAAGCATAATCTTACCTTCCTTTAATCCTCACATCAAAGTGTTACGCAATCACATTTGATTTTTGGTTGCCAACGGTATTCTATTGTTGTGTTATTTCGTTATTGATTTAAATTGTTAGAAGGAAACAGATGATTTATTCAATACAGGAAAAACAATCCTCAGTGCAGCCTCATTACAATGCATGATTCTATCAAAAGGCAAAAACAGAAAATATGCCCAGCACTGGGTCACAGGTGGTGGGCAGGAAACAATTCCACATTCAGGCACTTCATCAGCCTGAAACAAGATGCCCAAATTATTGTAATCCACTTTCAATTTATGTCGTAAGAATCGCTTTGCATGGCTCTGGCTCTTCTGTTTTAAAGGAGCTGATGGCATTGTTGACGTGGCATGAGATATAATAATGAAATGATGTGCTGTCAGGTCAACACTGTCTCACAGCAGTTTGTGAAATTTAATCTTCTATTTGATTTGTGTACATAGACACAATTTTTTTTTTTCGTGACGCTCAGCACAACTTTCAACAACGTACTTTTCGTGCTTTTTCCTACAAATGTCCAGCGACATGTGATGCACGTGTCAATTTCCGCTCCAGTCTTTTCAAAATGAAACTATTTAGTTAGGTTTAGGAAAAGATCGACTTGGTAAGGCTTAGTCAACAAAACAATTTAGGTTTAGGAAAAGATTGACTTGGTTAGGCTTCGACAACAAACTACTTAGTTAGGTTTAGGAAAAGATCAAAGTTTTGGTTTAAGTAACACCAGAAGTGCCATAACTTAAGTACGGAACTTACGTGACAAAATCTACTTAAATAGCTTTGGAAATGATTATGGTTTGGGTTAAAATAACTCTGGAAGTGCCTTAACTTAAGTACGGAAGTTATGTGACAAATAAATCAACTTTGACCTCTGGTTTCACACGGGGTACGAACACCGGTCTCCTGGACGAAAGTCCTGCGTTTTCTGACCAACCGATCTCTACACGGCGTTTGCCGCTCGTTATACTTCCCAGTTCACAATTACGTGGATTACATATGAAGTGATTTCGTATTGACCATCACGAAAAAAAATTGAAATTCGTGTCTATGTACATGAATCAATATATTACATTTCGGGACTATTTCACGAAATGCCGTGCGACTGGGCTGGTCAGGTTATTTTGGATACTGTCCCACAAAAGAACTTAAAAATCCCATGACATTTCATAACAAACCATTCTTCAGCTTTGCAGAATCTTGCATGCTTCAAACACACAACGCATGCTATTTCAACAGAGGATTTTGTCAGTGGACTAAAGGTCTGTACCACAATTTCCACTGCCCAATGGACTCCTAAATCACAATTATTGCTTCTCTCTGTACAATTAGGCGACCCTTGTATTCACCTTTTCTCTGGAACAGTAACAGTAAATGGTTGTTGTTAAAGAGAGCTGTGCTCTGTCTCCTCATGGATTTGTTCCGCTTGAAGGCACCATAAGCTTCTGCTGACCACGACTGGTAATGTGCAAATGCGGCTGATGAAACTGAAGCAACATGAATGAGCTTTGATATGTTTGAACAAGAGGCTAACATTTACTGCAATATGAGCAAATCATCTACAAGAAAATCTCCTAATTAGAATTTATAAAATTATTAATAAATAATAAAAAACTCTTGTTAGCATGTCTTAGCAAAAGAAATGCTACTCAAAAAGAAAGATTCTGGTCTTGTGTGGACATTATCTTAAAGGGATACTTCTCCAATTTACACATAAAGATCAGTTTACTTGTAACAGAGTACTACTCAGCTTATATAATGTCTTTTAAAAAGTGGAGTTTAAAAAGTGGAGTTGAATATGGGCATTTACTAGGCAGGGGTGTAATAGAGTTCTCCAGGGATGACGTATTTTTGTAAGCCAACCAGGAAGTTAGCATCGCCCTGCATTCTCTCGACAAAAAAACAATGGGATTTTTCCACCATAAGTGCTAAAATGCTAACTCATTTCCAGGTTTTAGGACTCATTCCTGTAGCAGTCTATGACAGATGTTGCTGGGTTGCATCGTGGGTATTTTAGGATCCAGTGTTTTTGGAGCTTGACTCAGACTTGGGACTAAAAGTCAGGATTGCCTCAATTTTGACCATTCTTTTTTTAAGACTTATTAATGGAAGTGCAATACATCTGCTGCAGTAACTTTTTAAAGGTGCAGTGTGTAGGATTTGGCGACATCTAGCGGTGAGGTTGCAGATTGCAACCAATTGAAAATTCTCCCGTGTGCCAAGCTTGTAGAACTATGGTGGTCGATGAGAAAACACGAATGGCCCTATCTAGAGCTAGTGTTTGGTTTGTCCGTTCTGGGCTACTGTAGAAAATGGCGGCCGGCTCCATGAAGAGGACCCGCTCTGTATGTAGATATAAACGGCTCATTCTAAGGTAACAAAAACACAATGATTCTTATTTTCAGGTGATTATACACTAAAGAAAACATACTTATTAATATTATATTCCAATTTCTGCCAATAGATCCCCCTAAATGCTACACACTGTTCCTTTAAGTAATTTCACTGAACCACACTAGGTTAAATAATTGACTAATTAGTAAATTTATTAATAAAGGACACTCTTGGTGGTTGTGCAACGGCATGCATGATTGTATGATTTCTTTTTTATTAATAAACAAACTGTAAAAATGTAACATGAAACAGAAAAATAACAATTGATTAGAAAAACTTCCTGTAAATATTGGTTGAGGGTGGCCTTATTTTTAGCTTGCAGCATTTGCCAACAGTGAGAAATAACGTCTCACTGAAAGACTGAAAACATAGTTAATAACAATCATACGATATTTCATTACTAATGATGACATTATTGCTTAGATTAATAATTTCCATATACCAAAGAAATATTTATAATAAGATTCAAATCCTGGAATGGTTCATGGCACTGATGTGATCAAGTTACTTTCAGTTCATTCAATGATATGGCTAATTTGTCAGTAAAGGAGCTATATAACTCAATTTTTTATTAACACGTTTTAATATTTGTGGACTTTTTATTTCTTTTTTAAATCTATAAAAATTGAGAAACACACCTTGAGACCATTGAGCCACCAAGACGCTATAGTATTTGAATTTTGAAGATGTAACCTCTGAACTGAATGAACTGAAAGTACAGTATGCAACCTTGTTAAACACCTGCATCTGTAATCTTGTTATGAAGCCAGGTAATGAGCTCCATATATTGTAAACATTAAATTGTGTATAATTTGTTTTTTTCTCTCTTAAAAATAAATATTATTCACAAACAAATTCAAAGGTGTATGCACAGACATGCAGTATGCATGCAAGATGCACACCTTTTTACCACAAACATTGTGTGGATAGAATTAGCTCTTCCTCTCTTCGCAGTGGCATGAACACCGTCTTCTGAAATCCTTGGTAAAGCCTGCTAATCCATAATCCCACTGGCCCCTTTAGTCTCTGTGCAAGGACTGTCCAACAACACACAGGTCCGGGTGTGATGCAGAGCGTAGTGTAGCCCTGAGGTTTGATTGGCTCTCCCATAATTCTTCGTCTCTGGTTGGTTCATCGTCCAGCCTATAAGAATGAATGGAGAATGTTGTCAATAACAATTAGGGAAGTGGGCCAGGTGGGTGTGTGTCAATTATAAACAGGAAGTGTGCATGACTGAGATTAGCTTGTCAAGTGACTTAGGTTCACTGAGTTACTCTGGAAGAATCACGTACGAAAAGTAGGTGCAAAAACCCCTAAAATGAACACATTCACTTTTAAGATTTTTGGAGTTTTACTGCAGACTATTGTGACAAATAACCCTGGATATACTCAACATTTAAAATTAATGCAGTATTCAACACAGAAACGGCAAGATAAATACATAGTGGAGAGAAGAGAGATTAAAAAGACTGGCTTTATATCTTGTATACTGTATGTGATACTCTCTAGTTTATGTCTCCATAATTAAAATATTCTCTTTTATCCTTGATGTACTCTCATAACATCTTGGGAACGTGTCAGCTTTATGTCTAAATGTGGTTAGTGCAAAAGATGATTGAATGATAATCTAATAATGTGGTATAACAGCTTTGTCAAATCAGTTAGATACTTAAACAAGATACTGTATTTGAGGCAACTACATTTGCTTATCTCAGACACAGTCATGTCTCAGTAGACATATGTCATGTTATTAACTTAGCATATTGTGTTTGAAGCTAATTGCAGTAGGGTTTGATACCGATGTTTAGTGAGAATGAAATATATGTCTGACTTGGTAATTTTTATGTAAATACATGTATGACTAAAAACCTAAACTGTAAGTGTGTCAGCCATTTTTGAGAGAAATCATCAATGTAACGGTGAGCTAGTGATGGTTTATTTTATGGGTCCCTAACTTTCCTACTAAATTTCAGGAAATTGTCCTAGTAATTTCCTAGATAGGGGTCTGGATATTTCCTGGAAAGCGTTGTGTAATTTGGTAGTATATGGGGTATGGGGGAAATGGTCAGGTGGTACAGTTGGTAGCTAATCACTCATGGACAAAAAAACAACAACTAATGTACAAATATGCAGTTTGACAACCAAAACTAAAAAGTTTCCTGAGTGGTTGAAAATCACAGCTAAACATATAATGAAACAATTGTGAAGCATAAACTTACAAATGAACATTTACTTGGTTCCCCAGTGGATCTTTGTCAGTTAAAGATGTGTTAAGAATCTCAGTTATTGTGAATTTTGAACATACTGTTTTCTATTTTCAATATAACTGCTATAATTTTCCTGATTCTTTCAGAAAAACTCAATGAGTGAGTACATATCAACTAAACTAATGACATTCTCCATTTTCCTTATAATTAGTATATTGCATTTCCTGTTGTGGAAAATTTCCAAAGAATGAACTATCTCATACCAGCAAATTACTAGAATTTACAGGAAATGAAGGTACCTGTAAAATAAACCATTACAAAAGATTGAATGAAAAGCCATAATTAAGAATTTAGGATATTTAACATAGAAACATGGTACTCACCCCTGTGGGTATATTGCTGGCTCACTCCCACAAGTCTCAGCCACTGAGATGCCTGGCGATCTTGGTGGCAGACTTAGACTTGGCCTTCGGTCTGATTGGCTACGTCGGACGAAGGGCCGAGGTCCTTGAACAGATACAGGAAACCTCCCACGACTCCCCCAAGTACGTGAGAGAAAAGAGACCCCGGTAGCAGCCCAGGCTTGAGGGGGTCGAGGAACATGACAAGGCTGGGCCTCAAACAGAGATGGGGACGCACGGCAGAAGACTGAACGTGCATTACTGTTCATCCGAGCGCTAGATAAGTCCTCGCTGCTGTTCTCCCTTGACCATCTTTGTACTTTTGGCGAGGCTGGTGGAGACGGTGCTTTGAAAGGATAGGAGGAGGGTGAATTTGAGTTCACAATATTCTGCTTGCTGACAGGTGGGCTGGGGAGTCTCCCCTGAACTGCTGGTGGTGAGGGGAGTTTCCTGTTAACAGGGGGGCTAGCTGAGGGTGGAGTAGGTTGCCTTTTGAAGTTATGGGGACTGGGAAGTCTTCGATGTTGACCGCTTGGTGTAGAAGGTGTGGAGGGTAACATTCGCCCCCTATTCATGGGTGGCGTGGGAGGTGGTTGGCTCCTGGCCGCTGAAGAAGGAGGCACTGTAGACATTGTAGTGTTAGATCCAGGCACTGAAAGATTGCCACCATTTTGTCCGTCAGCTAATTCTTCTTGACTGGCAGATGGATTTGCTGCTACATAACTTGTTGACGATGTCTGCGAGTCTGAAGAGTGTCGTAGGTGTATGGTCTTTCTGTCTTGCTGGTACAAGGAGTCCTTTTCCTTTCCTGGGTCTGCCTCTTGTTGGATATCTGGCAGACTGACCTTTGACGGAGCAGATGTGTCTTGTTGATCCGCTCTCGCAAGGGAAATAACCTTGGAAGCTTGTGGCAGGCCTCCTTTACTTGGCAGCACTGACTGAACTGAGGCTCTCAGTCGTTGTGATACGGTAGCCCTTTTTAATACAGGCGACTTTCCAACTTTTGTAGCCCCTTCATCTGCTACACCAGTTGAAAGACTCTGGGCACTTTCAAAGGAATTATCCATTAATACCTCTAGCGGAGGCGGAGGAAGACTATCCAGATCTAAATCATTGGTTTTCTCAGAGGAAGTGGTGTCAGGTCTACAGCTTGTTATCCCCATACTAAGCACGGCTTCTACATTCCCTAAACCAGGTAACACAGGAACGCCACACTTCCGTACTCCTTTGAGAGGCCCCAGAACATTAGGACGTTCTAGATCCTCTATTCCTTGACTGAAGGTATCAATCAGTCTTTTGACTGAGTTCCTGCCTCTGTAAAGGCCTGAAGATGGTCGTGGTGATGAAGGAGGGCTAGGGGGTGGGGTGGCTTTTATAGGACCCTTGGATGTTTTCTTGTCCTTCAGTTTATCATCTTCCACATCACTGGCTACCAGCTGTTTTTTACTGTTGCGCCTTGTAAGGCCTGCTTTGTCATCAAGTGGTTGGGGATTTTTGCGATTTATTGCTGGAGATTGTGCCGGTGACGTTCCTTGATTTTGTTTTGATGGAGCGGTCTTCATGTTTCCACCTGCCTTGCTTTTACTCATCCTCTGCAACCGCTGGTTTAAATCCTTCTGGGTCCTTTCTAGTTCAAGCAGAGTAGGATCTTCACCTTTGCTCCGCAGGGATTCTGCTGACTGGGAACGTCGATCTCTCGCCACCCCTGGGGTCTTTTTTACCACTGCCTTCCGAACAGGTGCTGTTGTTTGAGGCCTCCTCGGAGATTGTTCCTCCTCCTCCGTCCACTGGCGTCTACTGGTTTTTGGGCTGCCAACTGCCTTTGTTTTGGCACTAGCACTCTGTGATGGGACAAACTGTATCCTACCACTTATAGCATTTTTCATTTTGAGAGTCATTTCGACATTTTGAGGATTCTCTATGCGCTTTGGGGGTAAGCGACGTGGGTGTTCACGGTCTACAGGTGAAGAATTTGATCGCTTTCGAAACCCTACATCTCCCATGCCTCTATCCATCTCATCATCATCATCATTGTCGTCTTCCTCCCCATAATCTAAGGAGACAGATCCTAGCAATGAGTCTCTGTGGTAATTGGCCATTATGGTACATATAGAGCCTAATGAGTTGAGTGAGTTGAGGGAAACACTTGGACTTATTTGACTTGCAAGCTTTTGCCTTGACATTCCTTGCCTAATGTTCGTGGAGGTGTGTCCCATAGGACTGACAGGAGTAGTTCTATTTGTCCCAGTGGAGGCACCACTCCCTCGTCTATGGCGTCTTTCAGATCCAGCAAGGGATTCATTCTCAGCCCCAATACCACTGTCCTCACTAAAGAGAGCAGAATCCTCTGGGCCTGGCTTCCGAAGAGAGGCCATTTCAATGCGAGACAGGAGTTGCATTAGCCTACTCTCTGCTGCACGTTTGACTTTCAGTTTCTCCTCTAAAAGCTCTGAGACAGAGGCAAAGTACTCCACTGCCTCCTCCAAAGCAGCCTCCCCAATTCCGGCAACAGTCTGGCTCACATTTCGCATTCTCTGTGTGGTGTACTGAAGCAGCTGCTGCAACAAATCCGGTGGGGGCTCAATATTAGCAGAGCCAGACTTCAAAGGTGGAGAAGATGAGAGGTTTTTCATTTGACTTGGCCATGCAAGATGTTCTCCATTTTCTTTTAAAACTTTCTCTCCCTCATCTGCCATCTCCTCCAGTCCCTGAATTATTTCCTCATAGCGTAGAGCAATAAAAGCCACCATAGTCTGCACAGAAACCTGTGTTTGGGTTGCTTGTTCCAAAAGTCCTAGTAAAACGTCGTATTTGTTTATGCTGGGATTCAGAAAGGCATAAGCAGCTTGGTGAGCTTTTACCAACGGTTCAGGGAAGTCCACTTTCTGTTCTGGTGGTTTGTCTTTGTCCTTGTCTTTCTTTTTTAGCCCCTTAACACCTCTGGTATTTTTCTTTTGTTTTCTGCCAGGCTTTTTTTCTGTCACATCCTGCTTGTCAACATTTTTGTCTTTTCTCTGTGAAACTGTGTTGAGGTCCATCCCTTGACTCCCTGGTTTATCCACGTTTACTGCTTCAGGGACGAGCTCAGTCACAGATCTCTTTTTTTGTGGTGTCATATGAGTCTCTTTCTGTAATACCTGGGTTTGTCCGGTGGCCTTCCTCTCCTTTTTATCCCCATCTGTTGATCCCGTTGAATTACGATTCTCTCCATCTTCATGGGGGTCTCTGGGGCTTTCTGGAGGTGCAGGGGGAAGCATTCTCCCCTTCCTCATGGAACCCAGAGTCCCAAATTGGTTACCCTTGGATGGTGAGCAGCCCATTTCGAATGCTTTCAAATACAAGCTGATTTTTGTGTCCTCCTTGAGATGCTAACACAACAGTGCAGTGAACGATGCAAAGAATAGCCAAGGTCCTTAGCCACCTGCTGTATCTGTCATCTTCAGATGGCCGAGGTTGTCGAGTCTGATAAGGTCCCTCTCCACAAGGATGCTACCAAAACAAAACACTGATCCATCCATTTTACAAATCTCTCCCACCTGTCATAGATAGGCGAAATAAATCCACAGATCGATGCTCATGTTCATAAAAAATGTCCTTGTAGCGTGCTCTGAAACACTTCTCTACCTTGCTAAGGACAAGCAGCTGAGAGGATTAGTGAGGCTTTCAGTGAACTCCTCAGCACGAACATATGTCACGTTAAAGCATATAAAACTCACCTACTTGTAAGACTATAAGCTCATTTACGTAATGAGAGCTGCAGGCCTCAGGTGGCTTTTTATAGCCTGCAAAACAATATCTCTCTATTTAGCCCTAGGGCCATTTCCATTGCAAAAACAAAAAAAGTCAACTTGATTTAAAAAAGGACAAAGTGTTTCTTTTCAATGGCATTATATGCAGTTGCAGCTATATGCACAAAACAGGTACTTATAGTTCTATTCTATCAAAAGTGATGTGATATAGAAAAGTAATATCACTGATGTTTTGATAAACATGAATAATGTTTCCATTTGACATAATGTCCAAAACAGACTTAAATACCTTTGTCATGCAGTCGTACAGTAAGTTATTTTGGTGATTTGCTAATCTTCTCTTAACTTCTATATCCAGCATCAGTTCACTGGAACAGCGAGGCAAGCTTTAAAATAACTTGAACTACCTCTGCCTCTCTGTAGTAGACACTTTCTTTTTAATCCTGTCAAGAAAATAACACAAATACATTCACATGAACAGGACAAAAAATAAAATCAATAAGAAGAATATATTTAGAAGGCTAAACTCTATGGTTTAGATAAGGGATGCACCAATAACGATACCGGATCGGATATCGGGCCGATACTGACTCAAATAGCTGGAGCGGATATCAGTGATAATGGGTCCGATCTAATAATTCAATTCTATGTTTATATACAATATACATTATATACTGGAATTGTAATTCCTGTTAGTTTTGAAGATGTTTTTAAGAAGTTGCTGATGTACGATTTATTTTAATAATAAATAACAATTCGCAAAATTTAGATCTATGAATCTATGAATTTAGTTACAATTTTGTTTTACAAAGTTAGGAAAGCAATGTTTAAGTCAAGCCTGGTGTTAAAAAGAACAGCTCATTAATTAAACACATGGTATCGGATCGGTACTCAGTATCGTCCGATACCCAAAGCCCTGGTATCGCTATCGGTATCGTGACTGACAAAGTTGGATCGTGCATCCCTAGCGTGACATCAAACTTAACCATGATGCGATAAAGGCTTTTTCACAAAGATATAATTTGTCATTTTTGCACATAACTATATCAATAACTATATACAATACAGTTGATTTTGGGTATATATTACCCAAATTGATTAATTTGCGAAAACATTTCCTCTCATTTGGTTATTCTGGACCTACTTCTGGTTACATGTGCATGTATCTGCCCTATCATAAATATTGTATAAATTAGTACAAACTGAATCTCTTTAGTATGGAAGATGCTTAGCACTCCAATCACTATGTGCCCTTGACTTCTTGCCTCACACATCGTCAGATCACAGCATGACCACGGAAAGAAGAATTACAATCAGTTTTCTGTCTGTGTAGAGGAAACTCACAGTTGTACCCCTATCCATGTCCTACATAACCCATTTACCTCAACATGTTCTTGTGCTACACTCATTTAAAGTACTGTAATTGTTTTGCATTTGTCTCATATTTTCTTATATTCCTATTGTACTGTATCTCTGTCTCTGTAATCTCTGTCAAGTAACCATTTAATGCATTATTGTTTTATAATAATAATAAAAATAACTAGATAACTTAAGCCTCCATTTTCACAAATTACAGCTGCTCTCTCCCACCAAACTATGCTCAGTACACTGATCAAATTTCTACTATTCTCTGGCCTGTCTGTCTTGTTCTTCTATGCAATACTATAGACTTAGGCTTTACTGAAATATGAAATAAATAAGAAATATGAAATAATAAATTAATCCAACCAGGTGCTAAATACACCCATTTATTTATTTATTTATTTATTGTGAATGACACAACAGTGTTTAAAGTCGAATTAAATTGAATTATTAAAATTCTGATATTTAATTTTACCAGCAGGCTATAAGATAACCACCATTAGACTAGATCAGTGGTTCCCAACCTTTTTCCTTAAGAGACCCCTTTTCTATCATTGAGTAAACTGACGACCCCTGACTAAGTGTAATATTTTATGGATATTTCATATTATATTCAATGCATAACAATAACAGTACAGAACAAATGATAAACTGTACAATTAATCCAAATTGTGAAGCAGTAACTGCAGGAAGTTTGTGTAAAACAAGAGATTTGGATGAATTTTGAGCAGATTATTTCCAGTGAATATTGCATCAGAGATGAGTTTTCCTATTTTTATTTTTTCCTCCCTGAAGCTTGGCCATTGTTCTATTAGCTCTTTGGTTGTTTTAACTGCATGCTTTTCTAATGCAGGACGAAGCTGCCTCTGTGAATGCAACTCATGTTCAGGTCTTCACCGTGCCCTTATCCTAATCCTAATAACCCAAACTTTAAAAATAGCAATTCCATTTAGTTTTCTTCCCAGAAATGAATGAAATGCTGAGATAGGCCAACTGTATATATTTTTGAAAAGTTGTCTTACACCCGTTAAAATCAAGAAGGCCTCACGACCCCCTGTGAAGCTTTAGATAGATAGATAGATAGATAGATAGATAGTAACTTTATTGATCCCGAGGGAAATTCAAAAACCCTAGTAGGCGACCCCTAGTAGGGGTCAGGACCCCCAGGTTGGGAACCAGTGGAGTAGATTATGGAAAGAGAAAGACTGCGTTTACAGTAATGATTTGAAAAAAAGAGAAGTTTTTTTTGCACAATTTATTCTATTAGTTTTACCTTTATCTGAATGTGTCTTTATCTAAATTTGTATTTCTACGTGTTTAATATTTTGAAGCCATGTCCCAATTCAGGGGCTGCAGCCTGATACAGCAGCTATAGACTGGAGGGAGGGAGTTTCACC
>CAKALU010063273.1:0-67756 GCA_916700995.1 Hozukius guyotensis | reverse complement strand
GCTGCAACCTTCCCTCCCTCCAGGAGCTGTACACCTCCAGGACCTTAAGGAGGGCAGGGAAGATTGTGGCCGACCCCTCCCATCCCGGACACCATCTATTCCAGACTCTGCCATCTGGCAGTTAAGGTCCATCAGGACCAAAACCTCACGCCATAAAAACAGTTTTTTCCCCATGGCAGTGGGGCTCTCCAACAGCCCTTCTGCCCCCCTGTGACTTACACACTATTGCCCCGCCGACACTGGCTCTCCCCCTCTTTCATACACTCTAAATACCACCCCCTACTGTATCCCTCTCTCTCCCTCTGATACCTGATTGTTTGCACTCCGGCAGTATTTGCACTACTTGCACTATCTGTTTATATCATGTTTATTTTTGTTTATAGCTTATTTTGTATATTGTATATTCTTAGAATTTCAATTTTTTTTTTTTTTTTTATTCTTATTTTATTCTAACGTTTTTATCTATTCTTTTGTTATTATACTGTTTGACTTGCACCAACATAACCAAAGCAAATTCCTAGTGTAAATCTCTTACACCTGGCAATAAACACAATTCTGATTCTGATTCTGATTCTGATAAGCATGCATGCAACGGCATATTTATTTATTTCATTTGAAAGGGACCATGTGCAATATTAAACATATGTTAACATTCTGCGTACCAGAGTTAGCTCAATATTATTTTCATCAGGTCACAATTAAAACATCCACACAGTGACAAACAAATTAGACAAACAGGACACATAATACAAAATTACACACCACGTCAGAAGCAGGTGTATATTAGACAAATTAAAATTCATGATATTCACATACAAAGCAAGTTAAGTTTTTAGTACACTTTTCAATTTTTAAAGTTACTGATAGAGCTGCAACTCTTTATGTCGTCTGGTCTCTACCTCTGGCAAATTGAGTTAATATGAAAAATTACTCTAATAATTATGTTTTATCATGTTCCAATATTAAAAAATTAGACTCTTTATGTAATAATAGAGGCTGAAACGCTGAAACGCTGAAACGCTGAAACGGCACAATAGACCATTGGTTCCAAACCTGAGGACCCCCAGGTCTACTATAGATAAATGTGAGCGGTCACATGATGATTACAGGGATAACATGATTATTGAATGTATAAAAGTATATATTACTTTTATAAAGTTGCTTTTTGTAACGAAATATTGATTGCTTTCACCACTTCAGGCCTTCTGAACGCGAGAAGGAAAAGTCCTTCTACAGTTGAACTGTTTGTCATCCGTCATTTAAATGTTGCTGTTAGAAGATGCAACAGCTCACAGCACAGTTATGGAAAAGCGAGGTTTGGTTTGTTTATGAGAAACCTCGGTACGGTAGAGGTGGGTGTGATGTTGTGCAAAGTGCAATAGGTAGAGCACAGCAGCAAGCATGCACACTAGCAAAAAGACAGTGAAGTCCAGCTTCACCTCAGAGAAGTGTGAGACAGCAGCAGTTCACTTGAGTGATTATCTTAAGGGTTAATATCACTTAGTTGACGCCTTAGCTCTTTCACATACTGAGCGGACACATCAGATATTTCTGTTTTATTCTACAAAATGGATAGTGTCACAGAAATTAAATTACCCATGATTGTAGGTTAGGCTTGTTTGTTCACATGGAGGACAAAAGATTCAAATAGGAGGTAACAAACTGGTGAAGGTGGTCCTTTAACTGCAAGGTTGACGATTCGGTCTCTGGCTACTACTGTCTGCATGTCGATGTGTCCTTGAGCGAGACACCTCACCAACCTATGTATGTGACAAATATAATAGTTTCCGTTATACGTTATAGTATCCGCTGCCATACCACCAGACTACAGATCAGCTTCTTTCCCCAGGCTATATATGATATGAATATACTGTATGAACATCATATATACTCATCATATATATATTTTAGGGCTGTCAATTGATTAAAATAGTTAATCGTGATTAATCAAAAGTTAATTGCACATTTTGATCTGTTCAAAATGTACCTTAAAGGGAGATTTGTCAAGTATTTAATACTCAATCAACATGGGAGTGTGCAGATATGCTTGCTTTATGCAAATGTATTTATATATTTATTATTGGAAATCAATTAACAACACAAAACAATGATACATATTGTCCAGAAACCCTCACAGGTACTGCATTTAACATAAAAAATATGCTCAAATCATAACATGGCAAACTGCAGCCCAACAGGCAACAACAGCTGTCAGTGTGTCAGTGTGCTGACTTGACTATGACTTGCCCCCAAACTGCATGTGATTATCATAAAGTGGGCATGTCTGTAAAGGGGAGACTCGTGGGTACCCATAGAACCCATTTTCATACATATATATATATGTATATGTATACATATACATATACATATATATATTCTTTCTTTTGTGCTACTTTTATAGCCTACAGTTTCTCCTATTTGATTGCATATGTTATTGTTCATATTCTCTTCTAATTCAAACATTTTGAATATCTGTTTATAAATGTTCTGTGTGTGTAGCGTGGAGGGGGCTACACCACTGCATTTCATTGTGCAATCCTGTATTGTGCAATGACAATAATAAATCCTTGAATCGTTGAATGCAGCTGGTGCCTTTTTGAGTGAGAACCACCAGTATTTCCTCAGTACTCTCTCACCACAAGCTGCTGTGTGTCAGTTAGTTGGTAATTTGATTAAACATAAATTGGTTGAGGAATATACATCAGGTAAGCATAATGTCAACTGAAATACTAATCTAATCTCATCTTTTCAGTTTTTATTACACAGTAGTTGTGCATGTTGTAAGACATTGTAACTGACATGCTTTCTCAAATGACTATTGAAACTATCAAATAGGAAAGTGATACATTTTCCTGAGGTTTTACGCTCTTCTACATGCCTGAGCTGTGAGAGGAAAGGACTTGCCACTCATTTAGTTCGCTTTCTCTCTTTTTCTCTCTTTTCGTTACGTGAGCTGTTTATCTAGTTTTACCATGAAATGAAACTGTCATGTTTATGTACTGGCTGAAACTTGAGATAAATAAACCCATACAAACTCCCACGAGCCACGCTGCAACAGGGCTGTCTTCAGCCTTTTTGGGGGGGTTTATGTGAAATAGAAAGTACTAATTGCACAGACTTTGCGGTGTTCATATCTAGGTTCCACTGTATTAAATGCGGAACTAGCATCTACATCTGGGACCCTGTATGCCGCATCAGAGCGACAACACCATGTAGGTTCCGCAGAAAAACAAATGGTGGAGTTGTAGGTGATTTACGTGGGCCAGTCCCAATGACGCACTAAAATTAGCTCCTGCGTGACAACAGCCCTGTTAGTACGACGGATAAGTACTGCGTGATTTGACATACCGAAGGCTTGGTTGGCAATACTTGAGCCATAAAGAATGGTGGGCTTTATTAAGCTCCATGTGCTTGAAGTTTAACTCAACAAGTGTGATTATGTCTGCCTGGAGAGCAGCATTAATTCTGACACTGAAACCCTGGTACACATGCAGACAAAGGCACGGGAGGAAACCGTTACTGTGAGACATTTTATTCACTTTTTTTTTTTTTTTTACAACTAAAATACACACAATGTGTGTATTTATCAAACACTTCCTTGAACAAACCACCAAAACAAAATGTATTGTCCGTTACTAGCATGAGACCCGTAGATCCAACATCGATGAACGAAGAACATTTGCGCAAAAAATAAAGTTTATTACTGTATTTTGACATTCACTCCTGCATTTCAAGAAGAAACAGTTCAGTACATGTGAAATAATAACACCTGACAGGACAAGAAACTTAGTAACTTGGTATATTCAAAATGCACTATTGCTATTTTACCAACAACGTCTTCAGAGCAGAGAAGAAACTTCAGTCTGTGTTTGATCGCGTGCTGTTGTGGCCACCTATTTAAAAAACACACGTCATAATTTACCACACCCGAGTAACAACATCTGCGGTGAATAATCAAGCTGCTTGTCTGCCACTGGTGAACGGATATGTTGAATAATACATGAATATCACACATTAAGGACGTCAACATGTGGCATTGAGAACATAAACTGACAAATCTATCAAAATGTCAATAAGCACCTGCCAAAAGAGAACTTCAAAGGCCATGCAGTGGAAAAGGGCAGTGAGATAGTGTCAGAGATTCGTGTGTATAAAAACCGGTGTGACGGTGTCAAACTGTCACACTATACAGTAAATGGAAAATCACCCCTGCAGACCTGTGAATATACAGTACTGTTGAGCTGAGATCTCTAAACTACAAATACAAGTTCACCATTTCCTACGACTGTTTCATTTCACTAATGGTTCTTAGTTTTGTGTATTTCAACAGTGGAAACAATGAGTCAAAAACCGTGATAAACGCAATCAGGAAAAAATTGTAAGTGATAGAAAAGATAAAAATGACTCAACCTGAAACCCAAACTGAGCTTTTTACATGTATCACACCTCCATACTGTAGATAAGAGTATTAATAAACAAGTCATAGATGTCACGACAGCAAAGTTCAGTATTAAAGTCTAAATTGAATCTAAAGCGGAAAGGTTGAAGGGTTTATTTTTTAGTTAAATGTCAGTGAGCTTTTAAGACTTATGGTCTGAGATAGCTTGAATAAATATTATAATATGTTGTCATGTTAGCTGCAGGTACTTCAGCTTTTATTGTGGCTTAAAGGATAAGCCTGACCTTATTCTATATTTTTGTTATTATCAATAAATCCCATGAAAAGACCAAAACCATCACTGTGTTAGACCATCTCTCCATACTTTCTGACTTCCCTACCCTGTCTGTGGCACTCAGCTGCAAGCCTATTTGATTGATTACTAAAATATAAGTATATGTAAAAACAGCTCAAACATGTATTGTTTAATTTTTTTTAAATATCTAATAAAGGTGCAGTAACTTACCAAAAAAGCTGGGCACTGTAGGTTTTAATAAATGTTACTCAAACAGGAATAAAATGTAAATTTTTGTAGGACTATTTTTAGTGGTGGATTAATACACATTTGATGCTTCAGTGAGTATTTACAGCAGCAGGGAAATGTTTGAAGCACTCAAAATAGACTACGGTGTCCCTGTTCATCATAATGAAGAAACGTGTCACCAAGTGCAACAGTGAGGCTCATTGGTGTGTTTTTAATAGTTTTTGGACATCAATGGAGGTCCATAGAGGGAATGAGTCCTAAAACCCAGAAATGAGTTCGCATTTTGGTACTTCCGGTTCCCTCGTCTCAAAGTCAATAGGTTTTTATTTAGATGCCTGAAATAAGGTCTGTGGTTAACACAAGCTTAAGAGATTTCAAGATTTTCTTCTACGACATAAAATACGTCAGTAAATATTCCACTCGTGAATTTTGAAGCTTTTACGTGTCCTAAAAAAGGCGGTAGCTGACAAGTGGCTAAATGAGACTACTAAACGTCATCACGCCAACTCGTCCGCCTTTACAGTCTCGTCCGCCTTTACAGTCTCGTTGTGTAAACTTGCACTGCCAGCGTGGTGTAGTTAGTTTATAGCCGAACGTTAGCTTTTTTGCTTCTGGTGATTGCATTCACGCCTCAAAAATCATAAAAGTGGTGTTCATTTGTGAAGATTATCTTGCTGAACAAAACGTGGAAGTATCGTAAATGTTTGTTTGCCACAGAGCTTATTTTCTGCAATAATCCAAAAGCCAATGGAAAAATCCCATTGGCTTTTTGTCAATAGAACCAGTGCAATTCTAACTTCCGGGTTTCCGGGTCTATGACACAGAGGAATAAGATATATCAGACTTTATACAGTATACGTGTTAGTAGGATCAACGCAATGTTTTGGCCTTCTTATGGCATTTGTTAACGATAACAAAAAATCTCACCAGATTTTGCTTTTAAGAGTTTAGTGGACAGATGATCCTGAGAAAAATTAATAGCAAACAAAAACCAAATCAAATCAAAACATTGGTTTGTTAATGCAACATTTTGTGTGCCGCAGAAATTGTCAACATTTCAATCTCATGACCACCAAAAACAAAGTGACACCTGCATACTTATGGCCCCAAGCACAACATTGACCCTTCCCCTCCAAACTCTTTTGCTCGTAAATAATTGCAAGGAGCCTACAGGCTGTGAGGATTCATCATGGTGTTATCAAAAGCATTCATCACACTTACTAGAAATATATTTTTAGACGTCATCTTGCATACCTTTACCCAAACCAAGAGGGACCAACCGGTTTACATTCAGCAGCATGTCACACTTGTCGCTTTTCCTGGAGATAGCTGACAGCAGCGTATTCAGTATCATTTGAATTAATCCCCAAAACTGTCTGAGGTCTTTTGGGAAAGTCCAGGACGCTGTAGACCAGCTGGGATGCCGGCACATTATTGGACGCCTCAATGGTTTCCTGCAAAGACGATCAGAGTCAACATGAAGAATTTCTGCAGATGTTTTAAATATTTACTTTGGCGTTTACATCTTTAAAGACGAGTGTGTTCTTACTTGTACTGTGGGATTGGAGTTTTCTTGTGTTGGTGGTTGTTGTTGTTCGTCTGTATAAGAAGCAAAACAGGTGAAATACTGAGTCAGTCAGGCAAATAATCAACTTAATCACTGCAAAGGATTTGAATTTACCGCTATTCAACAGCGTTGCTTTGTTATAAGGTCTGAAACTTTTAAGTTAGTTGGTTAAAGAGTAGGAAACAGAGCTGAGGTGGAACGAGCAGGTGGCACGAAAAATTGTTTAAAGGATAGTTCAACATTTTAACAAGGAATTGTGGGATGTTATTATCTCCTTTCATTTGGTAAAGGATGCTCCAGTGTATCCTGTGCTAAAGGAGATAAGAAAGGAAGCATTGAAGCACCTTTCCTCAGCATTTAGAGAATTCGACCAGCTCTTATCATGGCTGCTACCAGGTACTTCCGGGTCATTTCACTCAAGTTAGGAACCTTCCTAAGCAAAAAAGACTTTTTCGACTGCAGCCCATGTCCGTACTAACGCACAAACATGAGAGTTCTATTGATCTTCTTAACTAACTATCTGCAAAAATGCTAATATCAGTAAATGTATTAATCAGTTTAAAAGAATAACGGCCATAGCAGTGCAAATGCTGAATGATAAACAACAAACTAACTAATTATACAGAGGTTTATTAAATTAAGCCTTAAGCCTTTTTTTTAAATAATTAGTGGTCATATTGATGATTATATTTAGGTAAAATCTATTAATTCTGTTATAGTTTTATTAAGTCAGACTTTGTCCTTGATTTTCTTTTGCTTTTATCTCTCATACACATCTGTACCAGTGGTACGAGCTTTACATAACAAGTATCATCTGGCAGTGCAAAAAGGCTAGACAAGGTGCAGAAGAGTGCAGTTAATCTCCAGCATCTGTCAGTTTTGCTGAGTTGTGAGATTTGAAGATTCGTAGCCCTATCTGTGGACAACGGTTGGACCAGGTTAGCATGACATGAGGCAGGAACGCACAGTCAGCAAAACCCTGCATTTGTGTACACGTATACGGGAATTCATGATGTGGTTTCTGAGGTCGCACAGGCTGTCAAAATATATCACAAAGGCGATGTTCCTACTCAAAGTAGGCCAGAGGGGTTTATTGCTGAAGTGAAAGCGCTCTGTGATCTGATAGTGAACAAATAATGCAGATGATTTTTTTTTCCACCCACCCCATTGTGATAGTAGATACGTTCACATTTGCATGCACTGAAGGAGGACTTCTTTTCAAAAGCTGTGAATCATCATGTTACAAAAGGATGTGAAACTGCAATCTGGTTAGCATTTTTTAGCGTCTAACCGCACAATTGCACATTTTTTCCACAGAATAACAAGTATTCCCCTTTTCTCGCTTGAAAAAATGTAGAAAATACGACTGACAATTGCTCTAAATAATTAATTTAACACTGCATGCAATATTGGATTAATGCTTCCAGGTGTATCAGGTCAAACATTAACATTATATCTTAGATTTTAACAATTCAGCTGGTACTTATGTGCAGACTACAGCTTAAATTAAGCTTCATTACAAGCAACCGAGGTCAAACCTGACGACAGACACAACATAATGTCCCCGAGAACCCGGATTATCCATTGTGGCAAGAAAATAAAACAAATACAGAGAAGAAGAGTATTTTCAGGCCGTCACTTTCCCTACCGTTGGTTCTCAAGAGACACCAGATCAACAAGGGAAGTACTGCAGCCAACAGCACCACGGGTAGAACCACAAGGACAGTGACGATGTGAGAGAAACTGGGACTTCCTCCGTCTTCATTGTTTGTGTTGTCATTCGTCACTGGAAGATCTGTAGGAGTTCAAAGGAAATTATGAAAATATGCACTCATATCTCTGCAGGAAACTATTTATTCTCACCAACATGTCTATAACAAATGGTTATTTAATAATGTGATTGTTCAAAGGACACTAAATTACTGTATATCCCAATATAAACTGTATTGTTTGACTACATTTTTCCTGTACATTAGAATCACATTTTATATAAATACAAGAATATCGTTATTCTATATTTTTCTTGTTGTCAACAATTTCCGTGATGAGACAAAAAATAGCAGTGTGTTAGTCTGTCGCAGTACTGTCCAACTTCCCTTTGGACGCCCATTCCCACTGAAGATGTAAATCTTTTAAAATGGTCACAAATATATAATCTCGGAAAAAATCTCAGTAATTTCATAAACTGGGTACCGTAATTTTTCCCCAAAGCTAGCAGCATGTCTCTATGTAGGGACGAGCCTCTCAGACTGACTGGTTGGTTCACCACTTTGGTCCAGACCTCAACAACTACTGGATATATCGGCATTACATTTGGTACAGATATCCATGGTACCAAGAAGATGAATCCTACGGACTTCCTACAGTTGTATCTATCCTTTTAATATTTCTGGTTGTATTAGACCTTTTGTGGTCAATATTACAAGTCAATGAGCAAATATAATATTTGCATCAATGTGATGAAATCCCTTTGTCAGGTATTTAATTTGCTGCATTAGCAATAATCAGACTGTGAATGTTATCCATAAGCGGTTTCTCAATGGAAAATAGGGTTGGTGGTTCGATCGACATTTCCTGTATCCTGTATCCTTTAAACAATATTGGGAATGGTCTGGTAATCCATTGTCGGACTGATGAATGATATAGTTAATAACATTTCATTTTTAATGTGTGTAAATCTACCGACCATAAAAAAAACTAGATGGTACCAAAAGGATATAATATTTAATAATCATAGAGATCTGATCTTACCTGTGCTGCTTCTGTTGTCCTCTCGGACGATGAGCTGCACCTTATTGTTACTCTCTATGAGGTATGAGTCCATGAACATTTTGGCCGAGTAAATTCCACTGTGATTTAGTTTGAGATTTATAATGTTGACAAACACAAAAGTATTTTCAGGGTAGACGTAAAAATCGCCTCCTCTTGAGGAAATTTTGCCCTCTTTATACCCAGCAATCTTTGTGTCGTTTGTATAAATTCCAACATTTTGTGTGACACTCATGTTAAATGTGAACTCAAAGGTGATGTTGTCGCCGAGGATCCCAGTGACCTCTGCTTGGCTGGGGCCTGTATGGAGACAAAACAAGGGAAGTGTATGAGTAAGAGATTGCAATGAGTATTCTGTCTTATTAAAGCAAAACGCACAAAACAGGGCCAAACTAAACCACAGTAACTGCTCTCTGGCCGTGTCTTTCTGCCCAGGTTGCACTCTGGTTTGTTAATCTGTGGCCTCTATCCCTCACTACTGCACTAGCTGCCACAGAGAAACATTATTTCAAGTGAAAGCTAGCTGGTGATTTAGTCAAAACTAAATTATTGGTTTCTGTAGTTGAAAAATATCCATTTTCATGAACAACATCTTTATAATTCAGTTTGTTAACCCACATATCTAAATGGGGAAGTAGCTGGTGACTAACGTTAGCTTACCAGTGTCCGTAACTGCCATCTCAGCTCTAGACGTTGGTAGAATTCATGGGATTTGCTGTTAAATCATATGTTAAATGTATTAAATGTAATGAATGTAATAAATGCAAATAAGTCATTATATGTAGGCTATTTCAGTATAGGCTAAATATTAATAGTATAGACTAGCCCTTACCAACAAGAAGTTTATTAAAGTGTGCTATTAGTATACTTCTTTTAAACTTAAATAAGAGAGTATACTTTCACTTTACTTTTTATGTACTTATCAGAGATATACTTAACAAAAGTATACATACAAGTATAGCTGGCTCATACTGACAAGTATACAGAAAAGTATACTTGGCTTTTAGGCCTACTTGTACTTAATCATTTGATCGAGATATACTTAAGAAAAGTATAAATAAGTATTCTTGCCGTATAGGCCTACAGCAAGGTGTACTTGGCTTGTAGTTGTGCTTACTTTTTGATAGAGTAGCCTATTAAAGTGTGTTCGTATTTTTCAACTACAGAAACCGGTAATTTTGTTTTGACTTAAGCTAAAGCTAAAGGCTATCTGGCAAACTAAACAGAGATACATTTAATTCCTATGAAATATTTAACTGTAAATAATCAAATTAGTTAAAATGGACAGAAAGGAAAGACATTTTTTGGGCAAATTAAAAAGCCTTGAAGCAACACAATATTAAGGCATCACGGCCTTTATATCTCTTTACAATGTATTGTCTACTGTGTGTCATAGTGTAGGTTTTTGTTTTTTGTGTGTCATGGATGTCAGTAATGTTAAAACTGTTTTATTTGTTAGTAGGCCTACTCTACAAAACAAACTCTTGACTCAGAATTAAAAAATATATATATTAAAGTACCACCCACACTGTAATTATAGCACATTACTTAAAAAGGAAGGATTCAAGGACATCATCTAAACTCTTGTGGACTTTTTTATTCCTATTACCTGATTTCACATATGTCTGAGATTTAATAGAAAATATTCATTAGATTACAAAGTTGCGTCAAGGCCATGCTCTCTCTCTTTTTTTTACCACAAGCAGGTTACAAATGAGTGTACTTGACATTTTAATAAGCACGTTGTCCCCATTTTAATGTCTTCAGTGTGCAGTGGCAATACAACAACTGACACCAAACTGAGAACCTCAAAAAAACACAGGGATTGTGGCACAACACCATAACTGTGTGGAAACTGAGGTATCATTAGCAGCATAATAACTTGTGTTATAAGAACAGGCAATATACTGTGATCCTAACAGAACAAAGAAGAAATACAAAAAGTAAATTAAAGAAAGCAGTAAAAATGAACCTCTAGCAGGTGAAAACACCAACGTGTAAAACATCTAAAGAAGCACTAAAAGAAGACAGCTTACCGTTGAATACCATGTGAGCTGTGACGATCAAAACTAACCCGAAAGGCTTTGAGACGATGTTGTCAACCATGATAGAAGAACTGTGTTGCCTGCAGGCCCGGCGAGGTGGCCCTCCAGTCTTTGATATTTCTGATTTATATGAGCTGCCTTGGTGTGTTGAATCCTTTGGTTTGATATTTCTACTAATGTAGCAGTTTGTGTGCCTGAGAGGAGGAGGAAACTGTAGACAGGAACTTGCACAAACACTATTTATCTACCTACAGCTTCAGAAGCACCTCCTGTAACGGAAGTCTTCAAAGAGCTTCATGGACATGTGGTGCAGACTGTGAGGAGCTCAGCTGAGGACGCTTTCACTCACATCATGTGTGGAAATTCAGGAAGATGAGCAAGTAGTTTCCTTCCTGTTTTAAGGGAAACTTTGCAGAAATGTTACACACAGAAAACAGTCTCAAAGATCACCATATACAGTGGACTTGGGTCAAGTCAGGTTTCATACGCAAAGACGATACCAACACTTTTTAAAATTACGTTTAAGAAAGTCAACAGCAACTTGTCTTTTAAGAAACAATGGTCCCACTACGTCAGATAATCCCCAGACATCCGACAGTTGTTTTTATTGAAACCGCAAGCTGACAGCAAGCTTTCATTCATGTTTCAGTTGTTGTAATGTCTTTCCAACCTTCAACTGTCCTCAATGTCCATCCCTTTTTTCTGTGCTTTCACCATTTTCAATGTTGCAAATGGTATTTTTACAGACTTTTTTTAATTGATTTTTGCATTGTTGATTCTTACATTTGTTTTGTTTTTTTACCTACTTTGTACTGCTAAAAATACTTTGTTTCCCTCCTTTTTTATTTTTTGAGAAAAACAAAGAATAATCATTCCAAATACTGTTAACATTACCTACAGATATTGCTATGCTAATGGATAAACATGCATGCACACACACACATACACACACACACACACATACAAGGCAACACTTTAACCGCAGCAAAGGAAGTTGGGGGGCTTTGAAGTCACAATTTGATGACTTTAGGATAAAATAGCATGTGTCACATGGGGGATGTTTGGTTTCGGTGGTTGATGGAGTTGGTCATTTTGCAGCTCATTCTACCCCCAGTATCACCACTGCAAACCACGGAAGAGGAAGACCCCGTTGCTTGAACCACTAAAGCTGATGTCTCAGCTGTAAGGGGCACAAACTTTGAGATGATGTAATGCGCCTTCTCTCAATCACAGCTATGTTGGTGGGCAAAATCTGTAAACAGCTGAATGTGTTTTCGGATGCAGCCCACAGCTTCTGTATTTAAAAAGAGACAAATAAATTGATTTGATTTGTTTTTGTAAAACAGAGCACCACCGGAAAGAGGAAAAGGAAATATTCTTCTTTACATTCTTATTTTTTTATTTTTATTTTAAAAAGTAATTTTGAACTTAAAGGTGCTCTATACGATATCGCCGTCGCTGCACTAGAATTATGGAAAAAGTTGATTTTAGAAAATTCTTGAAACAAATTGATTTGCATTGAAATATGGCTCCTACGCTGGCAGATGTTTGTTAAAGGTTCTCTATGTGATATCCAGAGCATTAATATAGCAACAAAACAACTATTTGCTATGTAAATATGTAGAGGAGTAATGTCTAAGGTGGTTGACGCTGCGGCAGCGTCGGCGTTAGGTGAGGGCCTTGGGGGTCCAGGCCCGTCCAAAATGGTCACTGTGCCCCCTCAGCTGAATTCTCTCCTGACAAAAAAACTAAACTGAAATACTTTTACAGCGATAAGTAAAATTAAGTCATACAGTTTGGTAATGGAAGGACTTTACACTGCAATGCAAAATAAAGCACAGAACAGTGATAGTTTGCATTTAGGAAACAATTTGTTATTGTACTAGCCTATAAAACACCCCCCTCCCTAGCCAGTTAAAAACAACTATATATCCGCATTGTATGAGCAGCCAATGGGCATGATCTCGCTCGAAAATTGCGAAACAAATGGAAAGAAGTTTGTTGAGGAGATTCTGCACTCAAAGTCGGAGACTCCAGCTGTTCTAGTGGTGAGTTCATAAATCCACTCATGCGCCTTGATAAAACGTCTCTCCTGCTTCTTAGTAGGCTACACTGTGAGTGGTATTATTTGCACGTTTGTAATTGTGGCTATACGTGTCTGGATGTGAAACAGGAAGTGACACTATGTAGATGAGCGCCTGTGCCTCTCTGTCATAGTTTATTTCTTTCATGACGCATGATAATGTGAAGGTGGCCCAATGTATAGGTTTATTAAATGCAAAACATTTAACGGATTTCCCGCTGTGCATCTTAGTTTATAACCTCTGTTTTTGTGGACGTAATAGCATGTGTATGCGTGCGTATGCGAGTGTCCGTGCCTGTGCGCATAAGTAACAGTATGTTTATTATATTATTATCATAATGCTAATTATACACTTAATAAAGGCAATGCGAGGTGAAAAAAAATGCCCTCCCTGTCAAAGTTGATTGCCCATCCATTCCTAATACTCTGACGCCGACTCTGCGTTGCGAAAGAGTAGCACCCACCCTCCTAGGTAAACACTAGGCTCGTTCGAGATGATTCAGGCCTGCGCAGAATCAATCACCGGTGATCGCCGCGCAATGCATGCCGGTTAGATTTGTGTCCGACTTGATGCCGACTTGCTCTGACGTCATGCACACGTGGGCAACGATAACCTCACGAGATCGAGGCGGATGCAGATTTGAGAGCCAGGCGCTGCAGTTGCTCTCCGCCGACTGCAAAACCCAGGGCATTATGGGAAACGCCTGGCTGTCACCTGTTCAAAGAGCTGATTGGCTGTTAGTTTTGACAGCAAACACCACGTGTAGTAGAAAGTCACAACATTCCGTGTAATTGTAATATTTAACACTAGATTGTAGGATATTAGTCTCATGTTGTGCAATGAAGGTTTCATCTGTTAAACATGCTGCTAAACTTGTTTACACTGTTAGCGCTGTTAGCGCCGTTAGCTGCGAGCAGCCGCCACGTTGAGGGCTGTGCGGAGGCAATAACTGCTCCCAATCTTGCATTTAGCACCTTATAGGGCCTGGTTTTCCATACGACAGGAATAGTAGAGTAAAAGGTTTTGCTTACCTGAGATGCTCACCTGATAAGTAGGAGTTGCAGAAAGGGCCTGTTGCCTGCATCTCTTCACCGAACCAGTTGAAAGTGACTGCTACCATGCAATAATAAAAACTGGTTACACAACATAAAATGACAAAAAAAAAAAAAAATGCCTTGCTGTTTACCAGTTATTGAAGAAGAACTCAAGTGTTGGTAGCTAACCTCTGTATTTTTTTCAGGATTTCCTGGTGTTTCTATGTTTTGGAGTACTGTGATCAGCATCTAGTGGTATTTTGTTTTCCCCTGCTGTTTGCTGACCAGCAGGTGATAAAGATTTAAGCTGATTACTGCCTCCTCAAGAGATGCCTGTTTTTTCTTTCACAGTTGCCAGAGGTAAAATCTCTGTGAGAGCGTCGGTCGTTGATCCCAATTTTCGTAGTGGCCAAACGGCGGTACTATGACTTCCGTGTCTGTTGCGTGATGCCATTGGGCCCAAAAGACTTTACTTAATAATTAATAATTAATCATTAATAATAAATAACAAATAATAAATAATAAATAATAGATAATAAAAAATAAATAATAAATAATAAATAAGTACAGAAAAAAGAAAAGAAAATTGCATAAATAAATGTATAAATAAATACAAGAATAAATGAATAAAATAATAAATAAAAATAAATAAATCAAATAAACACATGGAAAAATAAGAATAAATAAATAAATGCTGAAGTGTATATGGAAATAAATGAATAAACATTTGCTCAACCAGATGAGCTAAATGAGCATCCCACCTTCACGTGTATTTTGTTGATAATAAATAAATTCAGAAAAAAGAAAAGAAAATTGCATAAATAAAAGTATAAATAAATACAAGAATTAATGTATAAAATAATAAATAAATACATTAAAAAGAATGAAAAGAAAATTGCATATAAATGTATAAACAAATCGAAGACTAAATGAATAAAATAATAAATATAAATTAATAAATTCTGAAAAATTAAAAGAAAATTGCATTAATGAATGTATAAATAAATGCAAGAATAAATGAATAAAATAATTAATATAAATAAATAAATAAATTCAGAAAAAAAGAAAAGAAAATTGCATAAATAAATGTATGAATGAATACAAATAAATAAATAAAATAGTAAATATAAATAAATAAATGAAAAGAAAATTGCATATAAATGTATATGCAATGATGCTGATACTGATGAAATAAAATAAATAAATAAATAAATAAAAAAAGAAAATTGTATTGTATAACTAAATACATGAATAAATGAATAAAATAATACATATAAATAAAGAAAGAAAGAAAGAAAAAAGAAAATTGCATAAATAAATGTATAAATAAATACAAGAAAAATTAATACAATTATTAATTAATTTTAAAAAGAAAAGAAAATTGCATAAATAAATGTATAAATAAATACAATAATAAATTAATAAATACAGAAATAAATACATGGAAAAAATAAATAAATACTAATTTAAAATGTATTTTTTTATTTCTTTTTACATTTTGTTAATCTACATTTTCTTTGTGTTTCGGCTCTTTTTATCTTGACTTGACAGAGGCAGTGACAGTTGTGGGAGAGAGGGGATGACATGGGGCAAAGGTCCGCGGGTCGGATTCGAACCCCCGGCCTGCTTTACCAGGTGAGCTAACTGAACGTCTTATCCTCACGTTGGTTTTGTTGCTGATGCTGCTGAAATAAATAAATACATATTTTATCAGGATGTTAAAACAGATTATCCAATGCTCTTCTTATGATATAAACATTTCCCTTATAATGACTCAAATATAGCTCAATGTGTAGTATAGCTGTGTTTTGTTTTGCTGCAGAAGGCCACATATTAGATTCCTACATCCGTCAACGTGTGTCCATTAGAGGTTAATCCAATCAGAGTGCTCCTGAGCAAAAAGAAACACCAATTACTGTATATCTAGATACTGATGTGATTATTCCGCTCTCATCATTGTATTTCTGCACCATCTTGTGGACTGAATAGTACAATGCAAATCACTTGCAAACCCCAGACACGTGATCACACACCTCCCTCTTTTTCTCTCTCACACTCACTCATACAGAAACATAGAAAGGTGCATGCTCACACTTATCACCACTTGCTTCCTCCATGATGTTATTTCCTCATTTCCTGCATCTCAATTTATTGAAATAATTTCCGTTGTGCAACTCTTTATGTGTTGTTGTCACCTCTGTTTCTATCATCCAGCAATGACAATACAACCTTTTTGTGATATTCCTCAAGTTTCATTGCTTTTTGCTGCTCAATTTACAATAATTGCTCACACTCTCATGAATTTTAAAATATTTTATTGTTGTTAAATAGGGTGTCTGTGCACGTCCTTTTTATCAGCTTTTAATCTTACCATTGTATCCTGATGCAGCATCCAATTGCGACCTCACTCTGCAGTATATTTGCAGCAAATAACACAACAGACTAGGTTTCAGTGGTTTTGTAATAGAGTCAGTGAAGAAATAAATGAAGGCCTCAGGGTAAATGCTTCCAGTGCCTCCGCTGAAGGCTGGAGCCATTATTATGTCATCAGGGGAAGCATCTTCAGTTTGCTGTGTGAGTATATTTGGCATTGCTGAGACATTTACTCATGTGGAGGCCCTGCTTTTCAAACTGGAGGCATCCGCTGTATGGCCGTAAAGGACAGATAAACCTGCACATGGATGCTACCGAGCAGTGTAAACAACATGCTTTCATGCTTTGCCTGTTTTGTATATGGTGTACACTTGGGCTGTTGTTATCCTTTGTTTAGCTCAGACTATTTGCATACTGTTAATCTACTCCTGTTAGCATTAATCATCTGATGTTTGCATGAGTTATTAGTCATGTTATGGCATCAATCTCCACACGGTCTCCTCTTTTCCTGCCTCACCTCACGTTGCTCAGGTCTTGGTGCGCAGTGATTCCTCTCACTTGTTATTGAAGCCTTCAGTATCTGTGGGTGGGATTTTTGGATGTGTGTGAGAGCCCCAGAAAGCCTTAATCTGAGTCTCTGTGGAAACACGTTTAAAGAGGAACTCTAAACTATTATTTTTTTTTTGCTGTATCACATAGATTGTTGTTATTTTTTTCCAACAACACACATATAGTTCGAAAGTGTTTCATGTCTGCCATCATCCTGATCTCACCTGTGCTGTTTAGAGACAACTAGGCACAGGTGAGCTCAATCTGCACACAATCAGTGCTCCTATAACTAGCAGGGGAGGAGGAAGAACATTTCTGTTTGCCGTGCTATGAGCCAGACCAGTTCCTCTGTCTTAATCCAGTGCGTCTAAAATACACCATTTAATGATATTAAAGGGGAATTTCATTTAGAATAAAGTTCTTCTTTGGTGGAAATATCTGGCTCTCCGTCCCTAATTCTGGCTACATCATGTCCGATCTTTAAGTGTCCCTAGACTCCAGCCCTCGCTGCTTAGGTTGCCTAAAGACATATTGTGTTTTAAAATAGCTTGCACAAATGAAAACATATTTAGTATGATGTAGCATACATTCAGTTTTACTACATTGCTCTGCCGTTATTTTTGTTGTAACAGAAAGATGTACAGTGACATATAGTACTAACTTGCACTTTGCAATCATTAACTGTGTTCTCAGTGTAACACATTTTAAGCTACTCTGTGTTTTATGAGAAAACAAAACAAAACATGATATTAAAAACAGTCCAGTTCACCAGATTAAAAGCATATTCAACCCGAAATCTGACTTGGCTGCCATTTGCTTGTTGAAACAACGTTTAGCTAAGCTTCATCTCACACAGCAGAGATGGGAGGAAGCACACAGACTGATGGGAAGGGAAGAGCAGGAAAGCCCTCATCGCCATGGTAACTGAGAAACCGACTCTCCTATTAACTACTGCTCTAACAAAACAATTACCAAGCAAACGGGAGTGGGAACACCCCACCACCACACACACACACACACACACACACATTCACACACACACACACATAATTTTTCTTATTGTGATCTCGGAACCCGTGCAAGAGACAGATGCCTTTTCATGTTGGTTGTACAACAGATGATTCACCATTCTCTCGAGACATCGACTGAAGCCTTCCAACGTGTGACTGGACTGGATCATCTGACTTTCTCTTGATTTTCAAGGCAGAAATACATCTTTAAACGGTGTTGAGTCCCAGTATGTTCCTATACCTTTTCCAGACAACAGCTCCGTTGTTCCCCAACATGAAGCGACACAGTTCATGTGAGTCTCACAAGAAACATGCGGCTCAAAAAGAGATGTGGCGATCTATGGATGCATTCGGGCAAAGCATAGAGATGCTACAAGATATAAGGGGCAGAATAGAAATGTTTTATTATTTAAGTTAGATAGACATTATATCTAAATTGTAGACTACCTCTCAGCCTTGGTAACGTGTCCCACATTGTCCCACACAAACATACTCTTTGTCCCACATTTGGTTTGTTGGGATGTGGTCACACTATATAGCAAACTATAAAAAACTGACCAGCTAATGCAGAAGCTGATGATGTCGAGGAGCAATACAGGGGAAGAATCTGTTTTGGGTTGTTGTATGTTGTTAAGGATGTTTTCGGATTGGCGTCTGACAATCTTAAATTGTCTATAATCTAAAGTTTTATAATAACAATATATCAAATCGGAACGTGACAATTAAGGGGTCACTCGTAATGATGAACCTACAGAGAATTACCACCTGAATCTGCAGCTCCAATCGGCTTTACTGAGCTTTAAAGTGAGTTTCCGCTCATTGTAAAGATGTCCGCCACGCAACTTTACAGTTTTGGTTCACTCTCACTGATCTCATAGTGTTGTTTTCAGCCAAAGCAGGCAGCTGTTTTCAGAGAAAAAGCTCTAAAATCCCCACTGTACACACAGCGAGAGACAAGCTGGTTAAACATAGTGAAACATTTACCAGCTACAGAGACAGATATTTCTCTCAGGAGGTGGTGGAGACTAAAAACAGAGCTAAAAGAAAGTCAGTATTTGACATAAATTCATCAGGTGGCCAGAAACATGGCTTCAAATAAATAATAATGTTGCTCTGTAACTGCTGGATGTGTAAATAAGCAACTGTTTGCTAACCATAACAACTCAAAAGGTAATATGTCAATGTTGTGTTAACAACTTCCCCCAAGTGGCCAATTAAATCAGCTATTGCAGGTTTAAATTTGATCCTGTTTGATCCTGTTTTCCCTAATAGGAGGCAAAATCCTCTCTAAAGAAATTTAGAGTCATAGGGCACTACTGCTACTCCTACCAACAATAATACGAATAAGAACATCATGGCACATAATGTAAAACTTACAATATTGCATTAGAGATAAATATTTCCGTTAAGTAAATACACTGTATCATGTCAGTCATGCTGGAGGAAGACTGTGTTTGTCTGTGTGTGCGTGTGTGTGTGTGAGTGTGAGCGTGTGTGTGCGTGAGCGTGTGTGTGTGTGTGTGTGTGTGTGTGCATGCAGGTTGGTCACTGTTGCTTAACTTGAATCAAGCTCATGTCCTAGCAACCATGGCAAACCATCGCCAGCTCCCTAGCAACCAGGAAGACACTGGTGTCATCGCTGTCACCGGTTGCCATTGGAGATGCAGGCATAGAAACAAAGCTGAGGTGCAAATAGTGACAACCACACCACACACACACACACACACACACACACACACACATACACACACAGCCTATAGATTGGATGTTCACAAATTGACTTTCAAGTAATGCAATTATTGGATATCACACACTCACACACCCACCTGCTGCAGCCTACAATTGCCTTTCAAGCATGCACTTGCAAACACACATCCACCAGCACACACACACACACACACACACACACACACACACACACACAGCTAAACACACTCCTACACATGCTTGGGAAATCATGCTGTAAAAACGTGTAAAAATCTCAAGTCTGCACGTGCGCGCACACGCACCCGAGGAGCTGGGAATAAAGCAGATGCTCAGAAATGTGTTTTAGCCACACACACACACACACACACACACACACACACTGACACTGCTTCCTGGGGAAATTGACTCTCTCCGTGTAATTAATGACTTCCTATAATAAAAAAATAAAGGCTTACACGACAGAGCCTATACACTCACGCACACGCACACACACGTGCAGTATGCGTGGCAGAGAGAGAGAGAAACGCATGATGTGTGTCAGCTGTCAGCCTGTCTCTGTTTGCAGCGGAGGTATTCCCCAGCCAGCCTCATCACGACCCGACCAGCAGCCTGCCAGCGTGCACGACTCTGCTTCATTTCATTGTTTCAGCGCACAGAGACAAATACAACGGATTTATAGGTGAAGCATCATCACATCATCTCATCATCACACAATGCACAAGTGAAAACTTTTATTTTGACGTCGTGTCATTGTGATATTAAGCAAAACGATATTATGTTTTATAAACTGAACAAACCCCAGTGTTTTTCTAGTTTTTTTTTTAACAAAAACGCACAACTTTTCCTCTCGTCCTCAGCCAACCTCGCCTGTGTTGACTGTCACCCACCCACCGCCCAAATTGATTTAGCCACCCCCTCCAATAGACTCCCCCTTCCTCCCTTCCTCCCTCCCCACCAGTCACATGGAGGTTAGACCCGTCGCTCTCTCTGCTCTGTGGCAGTAGAGCTCTCTGGTGCGCCTCAGTATCTCTCTAGTGCGCCTTGGAGACAGACGAGACGCGCAACTCTGCCTGCTGGGCGCGTCGTTTTGTTTTTAAATGTAACTGCGTTTTATAGGAGCTATTTGTATACGAGGGGAAATAAAAAACCCTCTCCGGAATCCGCTGAAGCTGCTGGTAAACGATACTCCTGTTAACCGGGTTATTTTTAGTCATACACCGCAGCGATGAGTGTCTGCAAGCCGGCAGAGAGAGCGCCTGGTGCCGCACTGTGGTGAAGAGAAGCTCGGTGATCAGCAACCATGAAGTCCAGGAGAGATAAACTGAAGATCCCCTCTCTGACCCTGGAGTAAGTTCTGCTTTTTTATTTTCATCCTCATGTGAAACTGTTGTTTTTTTTAAAAGTTGTAATAAGAGTGAGTATTTATGTGCTCATATTTTTGTTTTTATTTAGACAGGCTTTTTGTTAATTCATCTGAATAATCATCTCCATTTAATTTATTGCTTTTATTGGCCCTTTTCTTGACTGTATTTGTTACCTGTTTATGTGTCCTCATTTGTTTGTTTTGTTGTGTTTTTAGCTTGACAGCCCTGTTGCTTGTCATTGCTACTTTTAATATTGACTGATGTATTTTTTTATTATTGTAAAGCACGTTGTGATTTTGTATCTGTGAAAGGTGCTATACAAATAACTTACTTTACTTACTTACTCATATCGGTGTACTCTAGTGTCAACAAGCAGACTTTTTCCATACATAGTGGCTGTTGAGTCTGATGGAAATGCAAATAATCCCTCATGTTTTCTCCCAGGGGTGATGACATTTTCTTCAGGCTTCATTATCTGCTCTCAGTTTGCTCTTGTGTTTTGTATTTTTTAAAGCAGGAATGTATTTAGTATAGATGAAGCTACAGGTGTCTCATCAATAAGTCTTATTAATAGTAAGAATTCTCAGTATTATCAGTAAAACTTTCCCTGCCTGCCTGTTAATCTTTAAACTAATTTACCCCATACTGGATGTAGAGAAATCCAGCTTTCCAACCTTGAAGTGTATAGCCTCACTGTGTTTGCACAATTCATGGCTGGTTAAACTTGAAAAACCAAACTGCTGGAACAACAGACAACTCGTGAAGATGAGGAAGTTATTTTGTTTAAAGTTTACGGCACTTATAATATCACTTCCTTCAGTTTCTCAACACTGTTTACACGTTTTCTTCACTCACATCACATTCAACACACTGACAAATACACACAGCAAAATGCATTCAATAGTATTTTTTTTCAATTGTTATTTATTTATCCGTCATTAAATTATTCACAGTTAAGTTTTATGCATGTTTCTATTTTTCATTGTCAAATTTCATTTACAATGTGTCATATACTAATCCGACCAAATGTTTCAACTGAGGTAAATCTCATGCCTCAGTGTGAATTCTGTCCTCATGTTGTTTTGTGTTTTTCCCAGCTCTATTGCCTCCTTCTTTTTTAATCTCACATGAACCATTTCTGCATGAATCACACGCTCCCCCTCGCAGCACCACAAGACAGAGAAATGGCTCTCAGTCTTTAAGGAGAAAAGATATGTTATTTCTATATAATTGACAATCTGTGAATCCTCTCTCCATCAAAGGACATGGCTGCAGTCTTATGTCCGCCCACGCTTCCTCCTGAGTGAATGTAGCCCTTTTTTTGTGGGGAAGGAGGAGGAAGGAGGAGGGGGTACCTGCTGCCCACTAGATGCTGATCCACTAGATGCTGATCCATAAGGCGTAGGAGCTCCCTGCTCACATCCCCATTCTCTGATCCATCCATCTGCCTCCACCGTGGATGATCTCAGCAGAGCATGCGCTGTTTTTGTTTCATTTTTAGGCTCTTAACTGCTCCCGCACAGAGACACAGAGGAGGTTTCACGCTCGGCAAACAGGGAGGGGCTCAGGGTTTTACTGGTTTGCTGCTGATGGACGCATCAGTCCAGACACACATCTGCTTGAAACAAATCTGTGACATGCAGGTGTCATGATGGGCTCTTTCACCACCAGCAGTGCAAAAATGACAAACATATAGCATAAAATTGTTTGCAAAAAAAATGTGCTTTGCAAGTATACAAGTACACAATCAACTTTTTGCAAGATGCACATGCTTAGTGAAGATTATTTTGTGATTTTTATTGACAGTTTAAATCATTTACTCTGTAAGTGATGTGCAACAGAATGACTAGAATATCTTGGAATATGCTGATACTTGTTATTTTGGCAGTAAGGACAATCCTGCTCCTATCTTGCAACCGAAAGGTTGTAGCTGCCACTGCAATTAACTTCACCTGAACGACCTGAACATCTGCGCGAATCAGAAATTCAGTGTGAATGTCACCAATGAGTCAGTCTGAGATTTTCTACTCAGTTTACACTCCGGGTTGATGAAGTGCCGACAAAATGGAAATGCAAAATGGAAATGACGGCCGATTACTCACTAGAGCGCCGTCGAGAGCTTTGGTTTAGGGGTCTGAAGGAGGAAATGTGTTAAGATGAAATGCAACGTAATGAGTTGCATGTGTTGTGTAATTATGAGCCGACACTACAGAACGAGGAGCCTTTGTGCAAGGAGTTGTTTTCCCTACCGTCCTCCCTGCATTACTATGACAACACATTCATTAGTGCTTTGGTAGCCAGTGCTGTGTTTAGCACCGAGAAGCCTCTGCAGCACTGAGACAGCACTGTGGTGCCCACAAGGCACAGCTTATACATCTGAGCAGGAAAATCAATAGAAAACAGCTTGTGCGCTGGGTCAGCATCAGGATGATATAGGATGGCTGAGCATGCATATTTTGATAGAGAATTAAGATGTGAAATGGTAAACGATAGTTATTCTAAATAAAGTACAGTCTGAGGATGTGTAGGGCTCACAGGAACTGTATTGTCCTCAACATCCTCAACATCATAACATACAACGTGTTGCCAGATGTGAGACACTCCCTAACACTGTTGCGTTAGATGTTCAGTAAACAGGCATTGGGCGATGTAATTTCCTTTCTGGTGTGTTGACACCAAGCTGCCAACTTCCCATGGTGGAAGAGCTCACAAAGCCGACTAATCGAATGCACCCAGTGTTGCATCCAGCCAAACATGGTCTAGAGAGGCAGCAGCACCCTGTACACAGTCGCTGAGTGTCTGTCACCATCGGCTGTTGATGTCTGCCACCGAGAGGCAGCCATCAACCTCTAACCCTCAACGAAGCTCTGCTGCTGACTGATGACAGACTCCACACTAATCCATGCAAACATGTCTTGCCTTACAGTTTGTCGCCCACATGCCAGAGCCCCACTCTCCTGAGCCCATGCAGCCCCTGCAGTCCCTGCAGCCCCTTACAAACACTTCATCCCTGGAGGTAAGACCGCCAGGTCACACGCAGACGGTTTCTATCAACTGAACATGTTAAATGTCTTTTAAAAGTCTTTCATCAATGAGTCAGTTCACCACAAAAACAACAAGTAACTGATCTACATAACATTGCTTTTGCACATAAAGCCTGATGAAGCTAATTTGTCCAAAAACTATTTCAATCAGGAGAGACTCGTATGAATTGAATGGTGATTTATTACAAAGTGCACAAATTTATGAATAGTAAAAGTCTTTGGCGATTTAGACCCAATGTGACATAGTAAGGGGGAAGTGATGCCGTAGTTGGATTAGGATTATTCCCCCCGGGTCTAGACACTGGTGATGGTGGTAGTGAAAAGATTGATGCAGATCCAATGAATGAAGTGGAGCAGGATTACTCTGATGTGATGAATCTGGAGGTGATGGGGTGGTGGAGGGTCGCATCAGTTTGTGCTGATACTGACACTGAAAGCAGCATAGAGGAGAACAATTTTAAACTTTTGACAGCAACGATGTGATTGGTTTAGGGAGATATGGCAAGATCTGATTGGTCACTGAAAAGAGAGACGCCCATAATCAGCTGACATAGTAATAGCCCATGAGAGAGAGACCCAGAATGAATGAGAATGAATAAGATTGCACCCCTATTCTTCATGACTGAATTTACACATAAGCTTCATTAAAACCACATAAATGAGCCACACGTTTGCACTGGCTGAAAAGTCACCATGAATTCAATCCCACATACACCATCCTGTTGGCGCAAATACTTGCTAGAGCACCAAAACATGTATTAATCCGCTGCTGAAAATAGTAGAGATGCACAGATCGGTATTGGCCGATATTCGCCTTGTTGACTGCCATTGGCCTATCGGCAAATAAGATGACATTCGCTGATGGCAGTGACCGATGTTTATCTGTTGTATTGCATCAGTTTTGCGCCGGCTAAATGTTGCGTTGGCAATTACAAATTTGAAAAAGAACATTTTTCATGTGAGAGAAGGTTATATTAAAGGTTGTTTCATACATTTGTATGATTGAATTTGTGCTCATTTAAAGACGGTGTAATGAAATGCTGAATGACTTTAAAACAGGCCAGTTATTTTTTCAGAATGAAGAGGTCTTTGTTTCCCTGGCACTAAAAAGGAATAAATATCAACAACAACAAAAACATCAGTATTGGCATTGGCTATCGGCTATTGGCCAAATTGTTATTTTATACTGTACGTTGGTATCAGTATCGGCCCAGAATTTCATAATAGGTGCATCCCTAGAAAATAGTCCTCAACAAATGAACTATTTACTCTTGTTTGAATCATGTTTGCTCAAAACTACAGTGCCCAGCTGTTTTACCTCCACTAATTCCCACTAGGGAAATGCCACATGTAAAAAAAAATGTAGTGAAGTCATAAGACTTTGGTCACGTGAATCATAGATGCTGCTTCAAATTAATATTTTTTTTAATCTCTGCTTATTCGGTAAAAAAAAGATCAAAAGTAGTAATTATTGACCCTTGAAACAGCAGTTGACAAACATCACCACAAGGTCCATTTAGTAGCTTTTTCCGGTGCTTTCAGTCGTATCACAAGATTTTGTGATTTGAACATCTGCATTTATATGACAGCTGGGGCAAACTCTATCTGCTGAGGAAGATAGTTACTAAATGGACCATGTGGTGTGACTATTTTGATAACTACATTAAAGGTCCCATATTATAAAAAAGTGAGATTTTCATGTTTTTTTATTATAAAGCAGGCTTATGTCCTATATAAATACTGTGAAAGTATCGAAACACTCAATCCACAGGGAAATACACACAGCCTGTATTCAGAAGCTCTGCATTTGAAACAAGCTGTCAGGATTTCTGTCCATTTGTGATGTCACAAATATACAATATTTAGACCCTTGACACAATTTTAAATGTAAACATTCTAAATGTGTCCCAGTTTATTTCCTGTTTGCAGTGTATGTGAATGTCATCAGCTGACAGGAAGTACTGATGGACCCAAACTGTCACCTAGCAACACAATTCTGTTGCAATTCCGTTAAAATGCGCTAAAACGGAGCGTTTCAGACAGAAGGTAAATACAGGTAAATTCAGGCAGACAGTATGAGGAAAATAAATGTTTTTTTTTAACATTACAGCATGTAAACATGTTCTAGTAGAAACACAAAATACAAGTATGTACCTGAAAATGAGCATGATATGGGACCTTTAACACGTTTTGAAAAACAATAGTCAAATTAACAGCTTACATCAGTGTTTTCTGCTATGTGGTTTTCTAATGACAGATATTAAAGTATAACTTCATAAAAAGTGTGAAATATACATGGAATAGAAAAAGGAAATAGGCGATAAGTCTGAGTTGTTTTTTTGTATATTAAGGTGCCTCTGTTTCACCAGTGAAGACCCATCATTTATTAGTTGTCTCTAAGTCTATGTGGGTTGCTTGGCAACGGTGCTGGGTGCTGTGGAGGAAGGCAACACTGCAAACAGAGGCGGCTGCATCCAGCATGTCTCTGGATGTGTGAGCAGCGCTCGGCTGTCACACCGTGCGCTGTACAGTAATGAATCCCATTTGCTCGGCTGAAAAATGAGCAAATATTTTGAGTGGGAATGCAAAAAAAATCAAACGAGATAAACATGCATTCCTTAACACAACGCAGTTTTCACACAGTAATCTGATGCGACAGTATGGCAGATTGCACATTTGTTGGCATCATTCTTCACAGCATTTTGCATCACAGACCGCCCCTGTATGTGTTGTTCCGCCATCCAGCAACATGTTTATTCTCTTGCATCAGATCCTATATTTGTATGCAAGTAAATCGCTTGCCGGCATCAACCTTTGATTCTGATACACTGAATATGTCGAGATTCGTCTTGATGGCATCAATGCAGAGATGACACAAGAGCTGCCTGGTACCTGGTGCAGGATTCATATTATGAGGAGAGTGCAGCATACAATAAACTTTAGGCGTTGTATTATTATGGCACCTTTATGCAGATTTCTAAAATGAAAAGGCCTGAAAGGTATTAAAGCAACATGAAAATATAAACATAAAATCCAAACAAATGTAGGGATGCACCGATCTGACTTTTTCAGTCGATAGTTTGATAGCGATACCTGGGCTTTGGGTATCGGCCAATACCGAGTACCAATCCGATACCAGTGTTTAATTAATAAGCTGTATGTCTCACTGTGTGGACGTGACTGAATCAGGCTTAACTTAAACATTGCTTTCCTAACTTTGTAAAAACAAAATGTAACAAATAAATACATAGATAAAATGTTACTGAATTGTATTAAAATAATAATTGTACACCTGCATATCTTCAAAATTAACAGGAATTAAAATTCAATTGTAAACCTTTTTAATAGAGCAACAAATTTGTCAAAACTTAAAAATGTCAGTATATAATGTATATTGTATAGAATTGAATCAAATTGATCAGCCCCATTGTCATCGATACCAGCTATTTGAGTCAGTATCGGCTCGATATCCGATCCGGTATTGGTGCATTCTTAAACTAGAATGGCACTCGGAGAGCGCAGACCTCCGCCCGTACGATTGCCCCCCCTCTCCGTTCAGCTTATGCCATCATCCACGTGTATTTTTGTTTATGTTGAGATCAGCTGTACGTAGCGGAGCATCGTAAAACACTTCATTCAAACTGGACAGAAACAAAATAAAACTCACCTAAACCGCCAACGTTACTTTTTCCAACAATCACCAAGTGTGCTTTGGTCGAACTCAACTGTAATTTCACCGAGTTTAATGTGAAAAAACGCAGAATCTACAGTTGTCCACCCCCGCTCTCTCTCTGTCCCTCGCTCTGCTGGCAGCAGGAAAGAGGCAGGGTGACGCGTCATGAACGCGCCATCAGTTACACTGCGCATGTGTTATACCCAGAGGTCTAAATGTTCTGGCTGATCGGAATCCTTAAAAAATCTCTGAATCCGGATCATGATCGCCACCAAAATCCAATGGATTGTTCATTGAGCCACACCCCTAGCCCTCCAAAAAATTTCATTCAAATCCATCGCAGACTTTTGGAGTAACCCTGCTAACGGACAAACAAACCAACAAACCAACGCCGGTGAAAACATTACCTCCTTCCTAGGCCTTCGGCCTTGGCGGAGGTAACAAATGCTATTTTAAAATGTCCACAGTTTAGCAGCCACAACTATAATGGCACAATCTACACACAACTAATAAGCCATGACCTGATGACCTCAGTGACCTACTGCTGATGTACAGCTGTAGTAGATTACCATGACGCAACCGGACCACGCAGATGTGAGGGTAATTTTGTACTGATTACTAAATTTGATAGGGAGCCACTATAGGAAAGTACAAGAGGGACTTACAATAATCAAAGTGAGATCAAATGAACACGAGTAATCATTTCCATTAACCAAACATTTAAAATGTGCTTCAAAAGTCAAGGCCTGGCCAAAACAAATGTCTATAACAGGCTGTCTGATGCCCAGACAAGTCTCACTAGTAAGGCGAGGAGGAGTAACGATTTGTTTAGACGGGAGGAGATAGTCTGTTACAACAAGATATCAGGGAATTGTTGATGGCAGAGAAGGATGAATAGGGTGGGGGAGCGAGGGGATCATGTGACAAAATGGACACTAGTGAGAGTAATGCAGTATCATAATAATGTTATAATGTTTATAAAAGGAAAGCTAGTGAACTCCACAAATGTGCAGCATTGTCATAATAGTCATCATACCAAGCACACATACAGTTATTACAGTACTCCTCACTTTTGTTTAAAGTATTCCTGCATTTGTAATTCATCTACGTCAATTCCAAAAGTGAGAGACTTGATTATGAGAATAGACCCCTTGCAACTCATAGGCATTGACCTCTAACAAATGTTTGCAAAGCAACCCTTTAGGATTCTCAATTCAAATAAATACATGTCTTTTGATTTTGTATGCTGTTACAGATTCAGCATTCCACTTACAGTATATAGTGTAACATAGCATAGTGTTTTTGTTCTGATATTAAATGAAATGAATATACATACATACATACATACAGGCTATAAATAGGCCACACTAACACTAGAGGTACTATGTGCAGTGGAATGTACCACTGTTTTAAAGTTTGGCTGGGATCCTCCCTCTACCAGACTCCTCATGGTATAACCCAACAGCATTTTACGCTGCTTTCAGGTTCTGTAGGAAATTGCCACTCTGGTATGAAAGCACATGAGTGACCAAAGAGGTAAAGAGAGTGTTTCTATGGAAATGGTTCTGACTATTATTAACTTTGACTTATTAACTGACCAGATTTAACCCATACACATCAGTATTCATCTGCATTACTCACACGTATACAGCCCACATGCCCATGCATCCTTCTCCATCAAACTGAACACATCAGTAAAGTCATACAATGTCTGCTCGTAATGGGGTTATAAATTTGATCCATTTATTCCAAATCTTAAAAAATTTGCCTTTTTGGATCCTCAAAGAATAAATCAACTTTTCCATATTTCAAAAATGATTTCATACCAATTACCAAGTTTCATAGCATTGATTATTGAATATCATTGTGATTTGGACTATTGGACAGGCAAAAATGAGCGATTTGAAGTTTTCACATTGGGCTTTGCTAAACTGTGATGAGCATTAAAGCTGCAGCGGGTATAAAATGAGCAAATAAGATTAAAAAGGTTATTTTTTTTATAAAACGGTCATGGTTTCAGAAACATCTTGTAGTGCACAGTTTAGCTGTAAAATGAAAAAGTTTGTGACCAGGCAGCCATGTTGAGATCTGTTGAAGAAATGCCAAGCACCGCCCACCAGCCGGAGCACAGCCAATAGGAACGCTCTCTCTCTGAAATGACCTGTGATTGGTCAAAGTCTCCCGTCACGGGCTAGATTGTTTTAAAGCCTGAAAACAGAGCCATGAGGAGGTGCAGAAGTCTAGTTTTCTCTCAGAACACTTTAATTACAATATGCTGAAAGGTTATTATGGATTTTTTTTGCAGTCCTAAACCATGGATGTATTAAAAGAGCTGGATACAGCGTTGGAGGCGGGGCCTCGGCCATTCCTATGAGAGTTGCTCATTGGCGCATGAAGCCTAAATGGCTCGACTTCCGTCTGGAAAAGTACCCGGATCTTGGCGGAGTAGCATTCGAGATGATTGGCGGAGTAGCGTCCGCTCGGTCACATAACTCCGTCACGGGGTCCCAACGTCGCACCGTCGCCACGGCTTGCGTTCCAGCCGTGGTCTGGGTCTCACTCACATGAATGGAGGAAGGGAAATAACTCTGGATTCAGCTATTAGTGCGTTGTAATGATTTAAATAAGGGCTAGCGTTCATACTGGGGAGTTGATTCACCTCAAAAAAATGTATCCGCTGAGTTACAGACGTCTCTTTCCCGATGTAAGTCTATGGGAAAAAAGTCTTTTTGGGCCCAACGGCATCACATGACGGACATGGAGGTTGTAGTACCACCGTTTGGTCACTACGATAGTCGGGATCGACGACCGGCGCACTTCCTGGGGGCTTGGGTTTAGCTGTAAAATGAAAAAGTTTGTGACCAGGCAGCCATGTTGAGATCTGTTGAAGAAATGCCAAGCACCGCCCACCAGCCGGAGCACAGCCAATAGGAACGCTCAACAGGAACGCTCTCTCTCTGAAATGACCTGTGATTGGCCAAAGTCTATAGATTTTTTAAAGCCTGAAAACAGAGCCATGATGAGGTGAAGAAGTCTCTCTCATAACACTTTAATCACAATATGCTGACATTTTTTTTTTGCAGTACCTAAAAACAGCAGATTTTTTTGAAGCAGTGAGAAGAAGCTGGAGATAACGAGCAGCACTTGAACGCAGCATCAAGCTCCAACTTGCTCACACGGACACAAACACACAACCAGCAGCAACGTCTGTTTGACCAAACTAAAGTCTGCTGCTGCTGCTGCTGCTGTGTGACCGGTAATACACAACATATACAACCCGACATGGAGGTGATGTTTCTGGGGACAGGATCACGGTGAGAGAGCCGACCGGAGGATGTAACTAACACGAGGCGGACTAACACAAAAGGACCCGGAGAGCCGACTAGAGGAGACTAGAGGAGGAGATGGTGATGGTGCTGAGAGGAGCAGCTCCACACAGACTTTGAGCTACAGCTCTCTGAAAACACCTTTAACTTTGAAACTGGGTTATAAAACGCTCCAGCATGTCGGATCCGAGCCACTGGTCTGCAGTGCCAAACCACAACAAGTCACATTTTGTTCCTGGAGCTCTGCTGAAGCGATCAAAAAGGTACCAAAGACTCAAAGCTAGCTTTATTTATTAGCTTGTTTACCACTAACTAGCTCCTCTCTGCTGCTCTCAGAGAGCTGGTTGCTCCAGTTAGTTAGTCCTGCTAGTTCACTGTGTTGTTTGTTTTGATGATACAGTTTATTGTCCCAGAAAATGACTTCACTGAAAGTAGCTAATGCTGTTTGTTTATTTGTTTTGCACAATTTAAGACCATACAACATAACAAAACAAAAAAAATGAATAATATAAAGTGCAGGAAGAGGCAAAAAAAAAAACACTGGGCTTATCTGAAGCCTCCACCTTTAGAGACACGATTAATATAAAGAAATAATATGATATATATATATATATATATATATATATATATAAAGAAATAATATGACTACATAATAGTGATAACAAAACAATTAGGAGAAGATATATATATATATATATATATATAAAGAAATAATATGACTGCATAATAGTGATAACAAAACAATTAGGACAAGATATATATAATAACAACAATAACAATACAGTAAATATATCAAAAAACATAAGTGTGTGTGTGTGTTAGGTGGAAGTGTATGGTTAGTGTTTGTGAGGAGGAGGTTTGCTGTTAATATGTGCTCTAAAATTAATGTTTTCACATATAATACCTCAAAAATACCAGCCACTATGTAGTTTTCTTTGTTTAAATTGGATGTAGTTAACAGTACAGCAGGTCTATAATGTCCTTTTTCATATAGCCAACAACTGTGACACAAAACACCTTTTTATATGATGAAAAAGCCCATATTTGCACTGTTTATATTGGTGTATATTGGTGTTGGATAGTTACTGACTGGAGGTCATAGTTTGTCATGTTTACTGTTAGATGACTGTTAGAGATAAAACCTGCAGCTGTTCACTCTGATATAGAGGCCACCACAACACTGGATGGATGAACTGATGTTCAGCCTGTGTGTTGTGGACTAGGACGGCAACTAACTAGTCTTATTATTGATTTATGTGTCAATTATCTTCATTGTTCATAGTCTATAAGATGTTAGAAATTCAACAATCTCCCAGAAGCCCAAGGTAATATGTCCAGATAGCTTGTTTTTGTCTGATCAGTAGTCCAAACCCCAAATATATTTAATTTGTATTCATATAAATTAGAGAAAAATAGCAAATCCTCACATTTGAGAAGCTGGAATTTGCAAATGTTTGGTTGCAACTAGCGTTGAAATAATATTTTCACGGTACGATAACCATCTCAGAAAATATCACGGTATACAGTAATGCACTATTATTATTTAGTAGTAGTAATATTATTATTATTATTATTATTAGTTACAATGACCCTTCAAAGAATGAGAACAGAATTATAATAAACAGAATTATAAACATGATAAAAATAACATGTAACTATAGTATGTTATATAACTAATGCTTTTTTCTTTACCCGTTAGCAGCACAATAGCATGTTAAATTAACTACTAAATGAAAAATAACATCAGCTGTGAGCTTTTTAAGATAATGTCCTATGATCCAGCGCAGCCAGACTGCTCCTGTTCTCTACCGTTAACTCACTCACGCACTCACTTATGTCAGTTATTTTCAAGATTGTAGATAAGCAACATGTATGATAACCGTCAACTTTCATACCCCAGTATACCTTGATACTGGTATAGCGTTACAACCCTAGTTGCAGCCCTAAAAATATCTATTATTTTCTAGATTTAATCTGCGAAATGTCAGAAAATCCCAATTTCCCAAAACCCGAGGTCTTCATATTACTTGTTTTGTCTAACAAACCGTTCAAAACGCAAACATTCAATTTATGGGCTATAAAACAGAGAAGAACGGCAAATATTTGAGAAGCTGGAACCAGACAATGTTGAGCATTTTTCCTTAGAAAATGACACAAACGATTCATCGATTATCAGAATAGTTGGTTAATTTTCTGAAAGTCTAATAATCAATTAATTGAATTAATAAGTTCAGTGCTATTGTGGACCGTTCACCCTGGTGTCACATTAAAATCCGCTCAGTTGAATGCTATTGGTCAAAGTTTGCCCCTTCTTTTCAGGACCAGAGGATTATCTAACACTCCCTCCCGCCCTTTACACACACACACACACACACACACACACACACACACACACACACACTCACACACACACGCAGTCTGGACATCTGTAGCTCAAGCTGGGCCTGCTGTTGCTGTCTTTGCACACAAACTCCCTTTAGCCTTGAGTCTGTTGACGGGAGGTTTCCTCTTTGTATTTTGGCTCTCATCGGTTTCCCCTCTCCAGCTGACACGGCCGTGCTGGTGTGTCATGCATTTGCCTGCAGATTAGACTTGTAGTTATATAAACATCTCTCAAGGCAGAGCTGCTCAGAAGGCGGAAATAATCTCATCGGTGGAGTTAAATCTCAGTGGGCAGAGACAAAGAAGTCTCAGTTCTTCTTGCAAAGTATCATAAGCCCCATCTGTACTAAACCATAAAGTGTGTATTTTTGGTATCTGCAGAAACGGCAAAGCATTTTTCAGAAACGTTTTGTCAGCTGTAGCGGTTGATAACTGAGCTGAATGAGCACCGCTAACTGGACGACAATGTGTGCAGATGGATGTGATGATTTATGAGGCACATTTGAAAACCAATCCAAAGCAGTCTTAGGGTAATGGTGGCTATGATGGAGGAGAAGTGTGCTGCGATTTGGCATCTTTCTGATGACAAGAAGAAGAAGAGGAGGAGCAATATCATTAATGGAGTAGAGCTGTAAAAGTAATCTGCAACTATTTTGATAATCGATTAACAGTTTCAAGCAAAAGATAGTGAACAATGCTACACATTCTCAGCTGGCAGGATTTTCTGCTTCTCTTTTTCACATATGTGAATATATTTAGGGTTTGGACTATTAGTCAGACAAAATGCGAAATTTGAAGACGTCACTTTGGGCTCTGCGATGTTGCGATTGGCATTTTTTCACAATTATTTAGACATTTTACAGAACAAATGATCAGTTGATTAATCAAAAAAAAGTATTGTTTGTGAAAATAATCATTAGTTGCAGCCCTAGCAATTGAGTAGAGAAAAAGAAGGTATTGATATTCGTATATCTTTCCAAAAGACAATATACACTCACTGGCCACTTTATTAGGCACACCTGTTCAATTGATTGTTAACACAAATAGCTAATCAGCCAATCACATGGCAGTAACTCAATGCATTACGTCATCTAGACGTGGTGAAGATGACTTGCTGAAGTTCAAACCGAGCATCAGAATGGGGAAGAAAGGGGATTTAAGTAACTTTGAACGTGGCATGGTTGATGGTGCCAGACGGGCTGGTCTGAGTATTTCAAAAACTGCTGATCTACTGGGATTTTCACGCACAACCATCTCTAGGGTTTACAGAGAATGGTCCGAAAAAGAGAAAATATCCAGTGAGCGGCAGTTGTGTGGACGGAAATGCCTTGTTGATGTCAGAGGTCAGAGGAGAATGGGCAGAGTGGTTCGAGATGATAGAAAGGCAACAGTAACTCAAATAACCACTCGTTACAACCAAGGTATGCAGAATACCATCTCTGAACGCACAACACGTCGAACCTTGAAGCAGATGGGCTACAGCAGCAGAAGACCACCCGGTACTAGCAAGGTGTACCTAATAAAGTGGCCGGTGAGTGTAGTTTGACTGTGCCACTGTGCTAGTGTGGCATCACCACCAGCACTGTGTAGTTAAGGATTACCGTACACACCCATGTTTACCTGGTGTGTCCATTATCTTTATCCTTTATTTATCCAGAAAGGTCCCATTGAGATACAATATCTCTTCTGCCAGGGAGTCCTGGTCAGGATGGGCAGCAAGTAAAAAAGTTTCAGATATGAATATGAAAAACATACCAAAACACGACAGCAGGCATAAAACATACAGGAATCAGAAGCTAAAATAATCAAGGCAAAATAATGGCACATTTTTAAACGTATCAAGAGAGGGTAAAGATTTCCAATTTAGTGTGCCTCACAGCTCGTTCCAAACTTGCGGAGAGTGAAAGGAAAAGCTCTGTCCAGGGGTTTGGGACAAAAGGAGAATTTTCTCTGATGATGTAGTGTTATAACTACTGGAGAAATAGGTCAGTGAACTGGATATTGTATGCACTGCGGTAATTTACCCAGTAAAGCTTTTGCAATACAAATGAACATATGGGTTTTTCTCCATAAACACAGTGATCTTATGTGAACTGGTTTGCACTCTTTTGACGACCTGTCTCCATGCTACAGTTTGTTTGTTAAGGCTAATAGCTTTTCCCAGTCTCCTTTTGTTTAAGTAGGGATGTCTGTCATGTTATGTGACATACCTTTCTTAGTAGAAAGTGGTCCTAAACAAAAATAGCTGTCTAAGAAACAATTTAAAAAAATCAGGAAACTAAAATAAAACAAATTGCAACTAAATAACATTAAAGTTGTTCGCTAAGTATGATTTTTAGATGTTAAGGGTTAAGGATAGCAAACTGTTGTACACAAAACTGGACATCCCTGTTTATTTCCACCACTCCCTGTCTAATCAGCGTATTTCCCGTTGGCACACAAACCCGGATGTGTTTTGGTGTTATTCACGCTTATGCAGTGTGATACAACAAGGAGTTCCAGTTAAGTGGATCCCAGTCCGAAGTGTCTTCCTAAGCTGCTCAGTGTTGCACTGTCATAAAATGTCTTTGTGTCCTCAAGCTGCTGCTCAATACACACACACAAACACACACTTTGATGTAAATACAAGCTGAAACATTGTATGAGTCAAACATATAATTATAGGTGGATAAACCAAAATGATTACACTCAGCTTAAAGGGGCACACCGGGTTATTTTCTTTCTAGATCGTCTTATCGTTCAGTTTAACTATTTAGTGAGAAAAAAGTGAAAAAAAAAGAGTCCCCAGTAAATAGTTTCCTCCAGTGCTCAATGCTAACATCTTAGCAGAGACACAGTGCTCTAAGTGATAGTTTTAGGTTGTTGATATCAACTTAGACGTGAGAAAATGAGAACTTTTTAGTTCTCTAGAAAAATGATGATGAGAAATAAGGCTATGTTGTTGTGCACAAGGATTGGTGTCGCGGTGAAGGAATTTCCCCTGCGGTAACAATGATTGGCTCAACAGCACGATATGTGATGTCATTGTCTATAATTATAACTAAGCTTTATTGTTATGCTAATATATAGGTATATTGTTGCTTTTTAAATGACAAAGGCGACAATTTTAAAACTAATTAAATACTCGTTTATTCTTGAATACAGAACACAGAAGGCGCAGCATTTTTTTCTGCTCTGTTTTCACGCTTTGTTTGCGTCTGGTTGCTATGACATCCGCCATGATATCCGTGAATATCCACGGAAGTAAAAATGGTGGCACAAGGTAGAGTACTTGCTCTAGACGAAGGGAAAGCTGAAGCACATAAGGAGAGAGGACGGATCTATGTGTATTCATTTCTCCACCATTGTTGTTGTTCAGCATTTGTAGTCTACATGTAGGATGTGACGGTTGGTCTTTGTGTTATTTTTCCCACCCGTCCTCCATTGTGATTGGATGGCTGGGTAAAAAGTGACCGTGACGAGCGCAGCATTTTACCCAGAGTTGAAAATTTTTTCTGCGATCAGAAAAAAACGTCATACGCTACAAACGCTCAGCACCTCGTCACACTGCTGGCGTTTGTAGCGTGATGTAAATACGCGGCGCTCCCATCATTGCAAAGAATAAAAAAAAAAAAACGTGAACATAGCGGTTGTGATAGCGATTATTGCGACAGCCCTAGGCAGTGATAATGAATGTCACAGAAACACTGCAACCTATACGGCAACATAGCCCGACAGAAAGATGTGAATACACACCAAGAAAGGATGCTCATTTTAATTGGTGTTTTTTTTAACGGTTGGAATTCCACTGTGGTGTTAAAACAGATTTAACTGACTCACAGGTCATGAAAACTACCACAGAGACATTTTCATACAGATTCAGATGAGTGATGTGTGACGAGGCTGGCAGTCTGTTGACTTCTTTCTTTTTTCCCTGTTTGTGCTCCAGCTGTCGCAGCAGCAACAGGAAGAGCCTCGGTATCGGGACGCCGTCACCCACGCTGTCCCGGCCGCTCTCCCCGCTCTCACTCCACACTGGTAAGATCTACTGCTACGTTTGGTGTCCTTTTAATCCCAACAGGTCCCAACAGGTCCCAACAGGACCTCTGTGTTAGTATTGGTGTTGGCTCTACTTCAGCTGCAGTATCATCTAGCAACACACTGCACATTAATGCAAGTGTGCACATAGAAGCTAAAATACCTGGTGGCACTGTGCTAATCATTTACATTTCATCTTTTGCATGTTTTGCATAATCTTGCCTCAAAAATGATAAACTGCCGTATTGTGTCTTGGCATTTCATTAACCTTTTAACTTCTGATTTGTATTGGAACTATGCCCTGAAGAAACATGTCCACGCCAACGCAGTCCATTGCTTTATTTTGCCATGCGAACGCATTGTCAGAGATGTTGGTGGCAGCAGGTGGCTGTTGATGAAACCAGTCCAGATTTTGTTATTCACACTCAGCAAGATGGACAGTCATCTGTGCTCTTCTGCATGTCCATACTGTTTAAGAACACATTGAGACGTTGCCAAATATGAGTCAGTCCAGATCAGAGTCAGTATTTGATACTGATACTGTCAATATGTTCAGGTGCCTTGGTGTTATTAAGGAGGTTTAAATGGTATCGTTCTCACCTGTCCAAACACGGGAGATAAAATTGTGAGCTTCAAACAGGTTTGATGTGAACACACTCTCAGTACTAGAACTTCTCAGAAATCTGAATTTTATAGTTATCTAAATGTAGAATTTGGCAGTATGAAAACTTTCACCGTGTTTGATTAATTACATCGAATGAAGTTGCAAATACACACATCGCTGTTTCTCACGAGTCACGTAGTATGCTGCTAAAGTATGAGCTCCTCTCACGTTAATATTTGTAAGATGTAGGGCACCTTGCGTTACCACACGCTCACTAATACAAGATTAAGCTGGCTTGACTCTAACTATTAAGCCGCACCGTGGCATCTGGTTGACACTGCAGAATAGTCAGACACACATTCAGATGACCTGGAGCTAGGGCTGGAGGATATGTCTTCTAAATAATATCTAATAGTATCTTTAGGCTATGCCGTGATATATGATAAATATCTTGATATTTTCATATATTTCATACTACCTGTTTGATTTAACCCTTCGATGCGTATGATCATACCATCGTGATAATTCTAGTAAACTAATCTGAACGCGCTGAGGTGGTGTACTGTCATTTTGCAGATTTGGAAATGTGTTCTTTATTATTTAGTTTGACTTAGTATTCACACAATTTAAAAAAAATCTCTGAAATACAGTGTGCAGGCGGTATTTTTAAAATTATCATTCAATCTATTTATTATTTAATATTTATTATGTATTTATTTAAATTTAATATTGACAGACTGACTGACTGAGTTATTGAATGAATGTGAAGGTCACCAGAAGGTCAGTTTTTACACGCTCTTACCGTAATGCCTAGTGTATACACGAATTTTAGTTTTACTGTTGTTTTGAGTCTTTGTTTTTAACTCAAGTATTGTCTCACGTGAGGCAGAACAATTACTGTAATGTGATATATACCGATATAAAAGGATATTAAATTACATAGAGCGTGATAGAAGATTTTGGCCATATCGCCCACCCATAATTGAATGCCTAAATAGTTGGTGTCTTCAGCTTTCTGATCTGAATCAACAATAGTCCAGACAGTGTACAGCCCCTTAATTCCGTGAAGCAGCTGCACTCTATGAAAAGAGTTTTGCTCAAGAGCTCCTCATACCAGCAGTATGTGGATGTGCTCCCTTTTGAACTCAATCATGCCGAGGATTATCTAATCACAGAGTGCAGTCGGGCTCTAATTGGGTCTCTCTTGTGTTCTAATTGGTACTACTCAACCACTTGCATGTAAACGAACCACAGTCTCTAGTGCGCCCAGACTTCCAGACTCTAGAGAGACCAAACTGGATGAGGCTTGGCCCTGAATTAACTTATGTTTGTAGATAGGTGCTGTAATGTTTGGAAAAGTAATACCCAGATGATAGATTGGACCCGTCTGAGGTGCTGGTTAATGCCGCTGGGTTTTGCAGTGATTGATGGTTCCTGCATAGACATGATGTCATCCTTTCTGGAACATTTCCACTTTGTAAACGCAACCATGTGGTCTTCTCAGCTCTATTTCCATGAGTTTATTATTACAGTTGTGAATAGTACCGGTAGTTGTAACTTTTGTCTTTCCTCTTTCAGCTGCGAGCAGCCCTCTGGACAGCCCTCGAAATGTGTCGACCAGTGCCTGCCTCAACTTTCCATTTGCCCGGAGGTATGTCAGCACTGCTCACTTGAATCCTTTTCCCTCTGGAGCGTTATATTTGTTTTGACACATACGTATACGGAATCTCTTTTTCTATTTATACAGTTTATAAAAATGCTAACACTTTAATTTACTGTAATTTTATAATGATTATTTAGAAAGTTTCTTGGAGTTAAATATGTAATTTGGTACTAACTATAGTGTGAATAGGAATGTCCTTTAAAGAAAGCCTCTGTTTAAAAGCAAGTAAGTTTTAATTCAAGGCTGTCAAAATTAACACGATAACGTGTTAACGCAAATTCGTTTTAACGCCACTAATTTCTTTAGCGCATTAACGCAGTCGATCTTTTGGAGTTTGTAGCGGGCTCAGTTTTAAAGCTAGAATATACTGGCATCATTTGAAACTAAAAAACCTAGGGAATCTATTGGTACCAACCATGTCATACAAGCTTGTCGGGAAGGAGGTTTAATAACGCTCCAAACTTGCGCTAAATTCTGGCGAGGAAAAACTGTCATGGCCATTTTCAAACGGGTCCCATGACCTGAAAATGGGTTCTATGGGTACCCACGAGTCTCCCCTTTTGTTTTGCTAAATGCAGTACCTGTGAGGGTTTCTGAAGTTGAAATGTGTGTCAAAATACCAATTTAAATTCAATATTGTTGCACATCATACACATCATATTTGTGAAAATGAAAAATGAAATAATGATGATAGATTATCATACCCTCTAATATCCCAAATCATATCGCAATATCAGTTCAAATAATTGCAAATAGATATTTTTTCAAAATCATTCAGCCCTACAAACCATCAATCATTGTAATGTAACGTGAACCCAAATGAACCAAATGCAAATTTGTAAAAGATCTAAAATGAAATCAACCTAATGCGTAATCACAGTGTGAGTGTTTCCTGTGAGATTCGGTGCGTGTTGTTGGGACAGAGGCAGACGGTCTGGAAGCTGCAGAGAAACAGCAGCAAGGTGACTGAGGCTGACTCAGCCTGGAGCATTCACACCCCACCCCCCTCTCTGCTCCTCAGCAGGATGAGTGCAGCTAGATAGAGGGTACCCCCGAAGCCCACTCACACATCATTCAACCCGGTTCCCATGGCAACACGCTTGCCTCGCTCCAGGCATGTGTAGTCTACAAGTGAGGCGGCACCTTGAAGACACCCACGAACAGTCGTTAAAAACTCATGAGCAGTTCAGGTGCTTTGTCCTTCAGTACAACGGAAACAAGAAAGAAAAAACGACACCTCCTGAGAAAATTTGTGTAAAGCACATCATACAGTAGCTTACTATCAAGATGAAAGACAATTATGAATACATCTTGAATCTTTAAATCTTTTAGCTTTACAAGAAACTAGGGCTGTCAATCGATTAAAATAGTTAATCACAAATTAATCACACATTTTTATCTCTTCAAAATGTACCTTAAAGGGAGATTTGTCAAGTATTTAATACTCTTATCAACATGAGAGTGGGCAGATATGCTGCTTTATGCAAATGTATGTATATATTTATTATTGGAAATCAATTAACAACACAAAACAATGAGAAATATTGTCCAGAAACCCTCACAGGTACTGCATTTAGCATAAAACAATATGCTCATAACACGGCAAACTGCAGCCCAACAGGCAACAACAGCTGTCAGTGTGTCAGTGTGCTGACTTGACTATGACTTGCCCCAAACTGCATGTGATTATCATAAAGTGGGCATGTCTGTAAAGGGGAGACTCGTGGGTACCCATAGAACCCATTTTCATTCACATATCTTGAGATCAGAGGTCAAGGGACCCCTTTGATAATGGCCATGACAGTTTTTCCTTGCCAAAATTTAGCGCAAGTTTGGAGCGTTATTTAGCCTCGTATGCGACAAGCTGCTTTGACATGGTTGGTACCAATGGATTCCTCAGGTTTTCTAGTTTCATATATCTGTATCTTCACTCTAGCTTTAAAAATGAGCCCGATACAATCGTAAAATTGCAAGTTGTGTTAAAGAAATGAGTGGCGTTAAAACAAATTATTGTTATTATCGCGTTAACTTTGACAACCCTACAAGAAACATTCAAAGTCCTATCTTAGGACAAACTAATGCATTCACACCTAGTTCTAAAGGCAAACATAAGCTGTTCTTTGTGTGATAACTTCATTGTTTCTTCTGCTTGCAAACAACATGCCAATTGTTATAACACATAACCTTTAGTTGTTGTTTTTTCACTTAAGTTTTTGTGTGTTTTATATTATTTGTTGGAACCGGAGAGAAGATCTTTCCTCTGGTCATGCCTTAAAGTGAAGATATGTTTCTGTTATGTAAACTATATCCTCAAATTAATTTAGTTTTGCTTGCTTGCTTGTATCTGGGCAAATGAAAACTGGCAAGGGAGGCAACATTGTCAGTATTAATCCCTCAGCTGAATGCCAGGGGTCACAGGATCACTTGCGCAAGACTCCCAAAACTCACAGAAACTCTTTCTTTTCTTTTTCTCTTTCTCTCCGTTGCTGTCCTGATCTCAAGTCACTTGGCTCGCGCCGACAGGTAGCTTCTTTTAATATTCTTGCACCCTGTCTGTTGGCTTTAAAAGCTTTCTATTTGTTTTTTCACAAACAAAATGCTCCTCCTAGAAAATGTCTCTTTAATGTGAAGCTTATAGCTGGCTTAAAGAGCTGCTCTGAATCAAGTGAGGACACAGAGAACCCTGTTTATATATGATTTAGATAAAGAGACATTCATTTCATGCTCTTGTAGTCACAGGACTCCTCTGTCGCCTGTTATGTAAGGAGTATCACATATGAATTGCTAACTAATGCCAATGCTGCTGAGGCTTATGTAACATGCATGTCCGTTTCTCTCAGAGCTGAGGGCCGGAGATGGTCCCTGGCATCCCTGCCCTCGTCTGGCTATGGAACCAACCCGCCGAGCTCCACTGTCTCGGTAAGTCATCCCGAAACATGTCACCGTCCTCCCCGGTCGATAGATGGCGGCCAGGCAATTCTAACACCTCGCTCAGCCCAAATAGCACATTCGTTTATGCAATAAGGGAAAGCGAATGCCAAGTCCCAGATGACAAACTGCTAATTGTTTTCCTCCATCATCTGCTTGAATTAGTCATTCTCTCAGTCTGTGGAACTCAGTGTTAGCAGTATTACACACAGTCTGCGTGTATGCATGTTAATGAGGAGATGAAGTAAAGCCTTCGCTGTTTTATTTATTAAATTAAATACTTAAAGTGACATTATTTTATGTTGGCTTTTCAACAAAACCTCACACATTAACAATTTACTGAGACCTTGTTTTTTATTTCTTTTTAACATCAGCTGGTAATTATGTTAACTTGGCCTTAAATCTGATGTTTTCTGTTTTGTATTTGAAAAGCTGATTTCCTGAATTACTTGAAGCGTTTTGGGAGAATAAATGTTAGGAATGCACCGATACTGGATTGGATATCAGGCTGATACTGACTTAGATAGCTGGATCGGGTATTGTCGGGACCGATCTATTCAATTCAATTCTATGTTTATATACTATATACATTATATACTGGAATTTTAATTCCCGATTAACTTTCGACCAATTTGTTCCTGCATTAAAAAGGTTTACACTTGAACTGGAATTCCTGTTAATTTCGAAGATTTTTTACCAAGTTGCTGGTGTATGATTTATTATTTTAATAATATATAACAATTCAGTAAATTTATATCCATGCATTTATTTGTTACATTTTGTTTAACAAAGTTAAAAAAGCAATGTTTAAGTCAATCCTGATGTTGGCTTACACATAAAAGAATGATCCCAGTCACTTCCACACAGTGAGTCATACAGCTTATTAATTAAACACTGGTATCGGATCGGTACTCGGTATCGGCAGATACCCAAAACCCAGGTATTTCTATTGGTATGGGGACTGAAAAAGTCGGATTGGTGCATCCCTAATAAACGTCAAAATATACAGGCTGTAAAAGCATTTTTCAGACCACGATTTTACTTAAAAGATCCTATCAAAAAGAGATTTTTGAGAATATTATATATATCAAATATCTTACTGTAGAATAAAGCTCTAATTGTATTGGTTTACATAATTACGTAATGAAACAGCTAGAGCTGCAATGATTAATCGATTAATCCATTAGTTGTCAACTATTAAATTAATCACCAACTGTTTTGATAATTGATTAATCGGTTTGGGTAATTTTTTAAGAAAAAACTGTAAAAGTTCTCTGATTCCAGCTTCTTAAATGTGAATATTTTCTGGTTTCTTAACTTCTCTATGACAGTAAACTGAATATCTTTGAGTTGTGGACAAAACTAGACATTTAAGGACGTCATCTAGGAAACACTGGTCGACATTTTTTCATAATTTTCTGACATTTTATAGACCAAACAACCAATAACAACTAATCGATTAATTGAGAAAATAATCAACAGATTAATCGACAATGAAAATAATCGTTAGTTGCAGCCCTAGAAACAGCATTCAAATGAGTCTGTGGTGAAGTCTGCCATGTGCAGCTATTATAAGGAAGTTTAGGGGGTAGACCCAGAGGTCAGTAGGGACAAAAGGGCTCTTCAGTGGCCCTCACTGCCCTCTTTATACTACGGCATTAGAAAGAGACTTCACAGATGCCGTCCCTCTTCTGTTCGGGACACATGGGCCGCACAATTTAACAGATTGCTGGCAATGTACAGCGTGTCCCACATTCAGTTTGAAAAGAAACTCAGTGCCTTAGTAGACATCAAAAATAACTTATTTCTGTAAATAACGATGCCTATGTGGGCCTCACTATTGTATACATCATTATTGGAAGAAATGCTTTAATTATTGTCTGGAGAGGTGTTAAGTTCATCTTTCACTGTTTGACTACTATTCTAAATTCATACACCAGCTAAGTTTGTGCCTCATTTAAATGTTTAAATGTGTTAGTCGGGCTTCTGTTGGCCTCTTGTTGTGCCACTCTGTGCTTATGCTGCTGTCATCATAAACTAGAAAGTAAATACGAATATGTGAGTGAAATATTCTCAAATGCCAAATGCTGGTTTAAAGGTGCTATATGGAGGGATTTAACATCAATAAATTATCACCTCATGCATCTAAATGTTTTAAACGGCCCAGACTTCAGATCTGCCTGTGGTTTTTAGCAGGAGTGAACAGAGTGATGCCACTGAAAAGGCAGGACTGACAAATAGCAACATCCTCTTTGCAAAAGGAAGTAACAGGGTTTACTGGAACTGTGATCTTCAGTTTGACAAACACAAGATGCTACATTTAGCACCATTTTAAATTTGTCTTTGGCTTAACTTGGTGTCACTAATCATCCACTTTGACAACCCGTGGCTGGATTAGTTCAGTTTGGGAAGCCGTTAGTCTTTAGAACATGTGTTACATCCCAATATTTTTTCCTTTTTGTCTCTATGAGGCCTTTTAAGTCTAAGGACTGTATAAATAAACGTTCTTTAAATATAAGTGTGCAGAATTATTCAATAATCAGTTGTCCTTTTTATGTTGATAAAAGGTCATCGTCAAAACAATTTTAGTTTTATTTTGGGTCATAGCTCCACAAAAAAATCTAAGTTTTCTTTTGTCCTCCGGATATGGCTTTAAACGCAGTTAGGTACCAGCAGCTGCACCACATTAAACTCAATTTACCTGAGCAACTGTCATTATAATTCATGCAATTATCAAAACAAGTATCTCAGGTTGACTGAAGAGATGATCAAAATGGCTTGTGTGTTTGGCTAAAATACCAGCAGATGAATCTGAAGATGGCAACAAAACTACTGGGTTAGGTTTAGTGAAAATCATCATGGTATGACTTAAAATGACTTTGTAAGTTAACGTTGACTTTTAGTTTCACATGGGACACGACCAGTGGTCTCGCAGGGTGAAATCCAGTGTTTGCAGTGTAGGAATGAAATCATTCTCTCGACTGATGGGTCGCTGTTTGTGTCTGCAGTCCTCCTCGTCCTCCCAGGAGCGTCTTCACCAGCTTCCCTACCAGCCGACTCAAGATGAGCTGCACTTCCTCTTCAAACACTTCCGCAGCACAGACAGCATGACCGACGAGGATGGGCGGCACTCGACGGTCATACGGCCCCGGTCTCGGAGCCTCAGGTAGCTAATCCTGATTTCACCTTGCATTTGAATGAGTCGTGTCGCCAAAAAGATTGTTTCCCTCTATAATGCTACATATTGATTTTAGGAAAAAAAATAGTTTACAAGGGAATTACTGCTCAATATATCAAAGATTTTGATTATTACTAGGGCTGTCAAAGTTTACGTGATAATAAACATTGATTTGTTTTAACTCCACTAATTTCTTTAATGCATTAATGCAATCGATCTTTCTGAGGTTGCTCAGTTTTAAAGCTAGAGTGAAGATAATGGTATCATATGAAACTAACCTAAGACCTAAGGAATCCATTGGTACCAATGGTATGTCATACTGGCTTGTCGAGAAGGAGGTTAAATAACACTCAAAACTTGAGCTAACTTTTGGCGAGGAAAAACTGTCATGGCCATTTTCAAAGGGGTCCCTTGACCTCTGACCTCAAGATATGTGAATGTAAATGGGTTCTATGGGTACCCACGAGTCTCCCCTTTATAGTCATGCGCACTTTATGATAATCACATGCAGTTTGGGGCAAGTCATAGTCAAGTCAGCACACTGACACACTGACAGCTGTTGTTGCCTGTTGGGCTTCAGTTTGTCATGTTATGATTTGAACATATTTTTATAAATGTAAAACTAAATGCAGTACCAGTGAGGATTTCCGGACAATATTTGTCATTGTTTTGTGTTGTTAATTGATTTCCAATAATAAAAATATACATACATTTGCATAAAACAAGCATATTTGTCCACTCCCATGTTGATAAGAGTATTAAATACTTGACAAATCTCCTTTTAAGGTAGATTTTGAACAGATAAAAAATGTTTGAGTAATTTGCGATTAATCACGATTTATAATGGACAATCATGCAATTTAATCCCGATTCAATATTTTAATCGATTGACAGCCCTAATTATTACATATCCCTCAAATGTTGGTCTTAAGTGTGTGATAGCCACTTTCCTTGATGCTGAATTTTACCTTTTTAAAGTGTCCATTCTTGCGCCATAGATCTACGCAGAGAAAGGGGAAGTGTTAGTGGGTTACACTTGTGTTTACCACTTGTATATTCCCATCTAAACCACAAACCAGTCTGAACCAAGCCTAAACATCTGTTTTCTATTGTTTCTTGGCCTGTCATTGAGCTAATGAAATTGATATTTTATACAGATTAAATGCAGTAATTCTTTCCTGAGGGATTAGCTACCTCTTTGTTGCAGAAAACAACATTTAAGAAGCATGTTTTGCACTGCTCATGAGGTCCTCGGTGTCATTATGTACTGGTAGACTGTCAGATGTCAACATGTCTGTGCTTCAGTATGACCAAGACAAATTCACAAGCAAACACGGCATTTGGCGTCTGAAGCCTCACACATGCCTGTTGGCCGGCAGGCAGGTGGAGATCTGACTGCTGAGCTGTGTGCTTTTGACAACTTTTGTCTGTTGGCTCTGCTCTGTGCTGTTTGTGCGATGGCGGAGTGCTCTGTGTTCTGGCACCATGGTGTGCCGTGCGTGGGCATGCTAGCTAACAGAGCGCCTCAGGGATCTAGCTGCTGAACTGTAGTCAAGGGGTGGGGGTGGTTTAGGGGGATGGGGGGGGCTGATGCAGAGAGCCACGGTGAGCTGCAGCAGTGTGTGTTGGGCAGCAGCCATCCAGTTTAACAGAGGCGTCTTTCATGACAAAAAAAGGCTTAGGGAGCCTGTTTGCATGTGATAGGTTTCCCCTCCATCTGTTCCGTTTGAAGCTTCATCAAGCAAGATTTGTTTTGTAAAAATACACCCGTCTCATCGGCCTAAACGCTGAAGTGGTGTTGCAGTAAATGACTAATTGAGGGATGTTGATGATTCACACTGTTTGGCCAGAAGAAACCTCTGCTTGTCGGTGTAGAAACATCAAAAGCTGACAGTGAAATCCACTCCGATTGCAGCTTTACCACCTTAAGAGCTACCAAAAATCGAATGTTGGCTCACAGTATTGCTTTTTGGCAGGTTGAGATCAAAAGTACAAGTGTAGATTTGACCTCAAAAAATCTTTCAGTCAAACCCAAACTATGATTTTTAGAGTTGATTTGTGTACGTTTGGGTGGGCTGAACTGAATCGACTTTTGGTCATCTCTAGATAACCGCGATGGCCTCGATGACATAACCACCGCTTTCACACCCCATCCTAGCTTAGTGGATTTGATTGTGTATTGGTAAAAATCAACAATTAAAAATACACTAACCTGTTGTTTTGTTTCTGTTGCAGCCCCGGGCGATCGAGTGTCTCCTTTGATAATGAGATTGTCATGATGAACCATGTTTACAGAGAACGTTTTCCAAAGGTATGCACCAGAAAACCATATGACCCCACCCACAGAAATATTATGGACATTTAGTGCTGCGTAGAGTAAAAATCATAATTACTAACTGCGTCTTTGTGTGCTCGTCCTCCCTGCAGGCCACAGCCCAGATGGAGGAGCGCTTGTTTGAGATTATCACCCACTGCTCTCCAGACAGCTCCCTCCCGCTGGCTGACGGGGTGCTGGGCTTCATCCAGCACCAGTTGGTCGAGCTGGTTAGAGACTGCCTGGACAAGTCCCAGAAAGGCCTGGTTACTTCCCGCTACTTTGCCGAGCTGCAGGAGAAGCTGGAGAAGCTGCTTCACGAGGTGGGGGGAAACAGCCAGTTGATTTGGGTCCAGCGGTACTGATGTAGAAATGAAATGGGTCAAACTGGGTTCGATAGTTGCAAAAACATAATAATTGTATAGTACAGCTTTCAGCATCAGCTGATGAGCTACTACGTGTGAACTGTTCATCTTGACACTCGGCTGTTATGAAAGGGGATTGATAGAGCCGGGGTGAAATGTGCAATCAGGCACGTCGCTCAATAACCGTCTGATCGCTAAAGGCACACACAATAGATCTGGTTGTGGAAATTGTCAGCGATGGTGAGAGGTGCTTTTGTTACAGATCTTATCTGTGTTGTGATGAAATGTTAGTTTCTATAGCAACCTCTTCCCCTGTTCCTCTGCATGCTGTCAGACAGAAGGCACGGCCGACTCGCTGTACCTCCAGCTGAACTGATAAGTCTGTTCCCATACAGTGGAACAAATGCTGCCATACACATACACACACACAAACCTGACTCACTTTGTGTGCCAAGGCCACTTTGTTTAAAACCATTTCAAGGATAAAACTACATTTTCAGTCATCTAAATGCTCTCTCTTAGTTTGTGGTTTAATGTATGTAGTGATACAAATTACTTTCAGTTTGTAAAAAGCTGCGACATTTATGTTTTAAACACTTATTTTCTGGTTGCTCTTGCCTGGGAAATGTCCTCTGGTGTACAGAAAGTGACCCATTTTGTGCTTTTGGCAGCAAAGATTGAAAAACCTCCTGTGCACTGCCTTCTGATCTTTGCAACAAAAGTGGGCTACACACCCACTGCCCAAAGGCTGACGCCCAGAAACGTCCTGAACACAGCAAAATAATAAGAAAAGAGAAAATACAGGCAGAGGGCTGCAGGGTCTCTGCAGATACAGACACCACCACACACTTTATATATAGTGGGTCATAAGTGATGATTTAAAGGGAATACTTTTTATGAGTCTCTATTGTTTTTTAGGAAATTCCTGCATATTATACTAAACCTTTTTAAACCAGACTCTCCCAACTGACTTAACTCTTAAGCATGTGAGGATCCGATGTTTTAATTGTAGGACTCACAGCTGTTTGAGGAGTTGGCCTTGTGAATCTCTAGTAACAAAACTGTCTTTCTCACACTTCCGCATTGTGACATTCACATTGGATTGTGGGTCTGGTATGACCAGAGGGTGATACGATAACACACAGATACTCACACGGGTAGACCACGGTTCTCTCAACCACTGGGAACTTTGGAGAAAGTTAAAGGAATAGTTTGACATTTTAGAGTAGCTGGTGGGCAGGTTTTTGTTACCTGGACAGATCCAGGCTACCCGTTTCCAGTCTTTATGCTAAGCTAAGATAACCGGCTGCTGACTGTAGCCTTATATTTAACAGACAGATGAGAGTAGTACTGATCTTGTCATGGTCCAGGCTGTACATGCATGTGACTTGGACACAAATGCATAGTATACAATGCAGCCAGTGTGTCACTAGTACACACTGTCACAGCAATCTACAAGAAAGGTCGTGGATGATTCATTGAGACTCCACCCACCCACCCAGTGATTATTCTAATAATTCCTCTTGGTCTAAAGTGATGTCTTTTGTGACGCATCTCTTTCAGACAGCGTCTGTTTTCATACTTCTCTTTAGTACCGTACCCATCTGCTTTGAAGTCACAGTTTTTTTATATATTTATATTTCCTGTTACAGAACAAAGCAGTGCTTCTGCAACAGTGCTTTTTTCAGGGGTGGAAAAGTGTGTTCCTCCCTTTGATCAAATATTTTCCACTGACGCAACTATGCCCTGATGACAAAAGAGGTTCACATCCTTTTTGCACACCCAATTTTCTCCATTTTGTAACCATTTTACTGGCTTAATAAAAAAAATACACATGATTTAGTTTATTTGATTATTTTTATTATAGATTATCCATGATGTATTATATGCCATCTTTTATCCCACAACTCAAAATGTGCCAAAATGGAAATGACTGTTTCCCCTTTTGCTTCTTTTCTCCTTTACATTTATTTCCCTTTATATTACAAATGTTTGTTATTAACAATTTAATTTGATTTTAATATATTTCCACAGTGCAACAAAAAAACAAAAACTGAAGGGTGTGCACAGTTTTACATAGCACCATATTTGGTCAGAAATGTCGTGATATTTAACTTTTTCAACATCTTATCTATCTATGTATTTGCTTGTTTATTTCTGATTTTAAAGTACGATTTTGAATCTGTGTTGATGTGTTTCGTCCTCTTTTGGCCATTTTATAATGAGCCAGTTGGTTGCATAAATAAACTTGACTTTTTTTTTTGCCCCTGCTCCCAAACTGTTTTCCAGGCCTACGAGCGCTCTGAAAGCGAAGAGGTATCCATCATCATCCAGCTTGTGAGGAAGATCCTCATCATAATCTCACGGCCGGCTCGCCTCCTGGAGTGTCTGGTAAGCTGAGGAGGAGAAAATCTATTCCTAATTGAAAATCAAATTAATGTGATTGAAACGAGTAGAAGTCAGTTGACGTTAAAGTAGGACTGAAATGAGATCCTGACCTCAATTCTCTCTTAGAAAGTGGACGACATGAAGCTGATGATCTTTGAAGGAAGATAATAGTACAAAACTTTCACTACGTTTCACCGTCAGTAGATAAACGTTCTGAATTCAACCGTTGTCAGTGAGGACTATGGATTATCCAGAGTAATTAGGACATTGTCTCCGCAAAAACATATTGTTGAACTTTGAAATCTATTTTTTAAATGCTTTGAGCATCACTAATTAATAGGGATGCACCGATCCAACTTTTTCAGTCCTGATACTGATACCTGGGTATCAGCCGATACCGAGTACCGATCCGATACCAGTGTTTAATTGATAAGCTGTAGCCTCACTGTGTGGAAGTGACTGGGATCTTGACTTAACATTACTTTCCTAACTTTGTAAAACAAAATGTAACAACTACATACATAGATTTAAATTTACTGAATTATTAATTATTAAAATAATAAATCGTACACCAGTAATTTTGTAAAAAATCAACAGAAATTACAAAAGGCAAAATAAGTGTAAACCTTTTTAATGCAGCAACAAAATTAGTCAAAACAGGAATTAAAATCCAGAATATAATGTAAATAGTATAAAAACATAGACTTGACTTGAATAGATCGACCCCATTTTCACCAATTCGCCATCCACCTATTTGAGTCAGTATCGGCCCGATATCGGTTTTGGTGCATACCTAAATATTAAATTTGAATCACTTCTAAGAAGGCTCGGTAGCAGATAAAACCAAATGTATCTGCATGTTTAAATACCACTAGAGTCTATTTTTTCTTTGTGATGTGGTTAAATTCACCATATAAATCAATCTAAGACTAACCATGCATAAGAAGTATGATTTCTTCTGTACATTGATCGTTGGTTTTAACGGTGATAGACCTAACCTGAAAAAAACCCAACTGTAATTGCCAATTAAAATACCACTAACCCTCTTGACGTTTCTATAGCAACTTCATTAATGTTAAATCACCAACTCTGGATACAGACCCAATATATGATTTTCTTTGTCATCCAGTTAAGGGGATAACTATTAGAAGTCAATCAAAAGCGACTGGACTTGAAGCCTCTTTGACGAGAAGCTGAACATCTTTGAGACTACCGTTTGCCTTTGACATGTACCACTGATTCAGATTAAACACTTGCTTTTGCCGTTTCCTGCTTTGAGCTCAGTCTGACAGGATATCGGCTTCAGCCAGTCCACATTAATGAGTCTTGGATGCGGGTTTACAGGAGTTTGACCCGGAGGAGTTTTATCACTTACTTGAGGCAGCAGAGGGTCACGCCAAAGTCGGCCAGGGAATCAAGACGGACATCCCTCGCTACATCATCAGCCAGCTGGGTCTCACACGGGACCCATTAGAAGGTAAAGAAGTGAAACCTTACACTCTGTTCACACTTATGTTGCCTGAAATTCAGGTTCAGTCGGTTCAAGAACTTTTACAATTTTTAGTGTCACATAAACAGACTTTAGGAACCAGTTTCTGTGCAGCTAAACACCATTTACAACACATGACAACCCTCAGATGGTCTAACAGAACTATTCACTATGTGTGAAATCAGTTGAGTAATGAGTAGCAGAGGGTATTCTTTGCAGTAATGTTAACCACAGTCTTTCTCTGTTATTTCTAGACATGGTACAGCTTGAACAGTATGATGCCAGTCCTTCAGTGTCAGTGGAAGCAGATGCTAATGTGGAGGTAAACTTTCCCTTTTATTATTACTGACTACCTGTAACAGTATTTATTATTGGAAGAGGATATGGTTTAAGATTAAAAATGAAAAGAATAGATGCACTCTAAACTGATATTTTCTTCTAACTCTTGTCTTAAATTGTTTTTTAGCCACCTCTGAGTGCCGTGCTAAATGTGTCTCGGGATATTTGATTTTTTTGTGGTTTCCAGTGACCCATTTTTGTGTGAAAGGATGCCATAAATATTTTTAAATCAGAGTGTTTCTTTTCATTTGGTGGGCTACAGGAAGCCAAGACATGTGTAAGGTTAAGTAAATCTCAAAATTGCTACAGAATCTGTCGCTGCAAATGAAGCAGGTTTTAGTTATATTGCCCCAAATCCCAAATTCATATATATGGACAAAATGTGTTAGCACAGTGGTAGTTCATGTAGCAGACTGTAGAACAGGCCCTGGAACATTAATTATACTGTAATAATCCTAATCATCCCGATAACAGTACTGTGCTGCATTTTACCATGTCCACAAGCAGCCTCTAGCATCACGTGTCTGCTTCTCTCTTTATAGAATAAGGCCCAACAAACGCTGACGCCGACTCGAAGGAAACCTTTTGAGAGTGATTTTGAAACGATCAAACTCATCAGTAATGGAGCTTACGGGTAAGAATGAAAAGCTGTTGTTCCAGATTACTTTGCTTTTTCTTGGCATTGTTTTAGTTTTCCAAAAGATTTGTTGCACACACACAGATTTGTTTCTCTCTTTTAAACCAAGAGCTAAAAAGAGATTCCTTGAAAATCTACTGCATGCAAGAAGTTCAATGAAACCCTTTCAGCAAACCAGAGCAGCTTCATTAAATTCATCCATTATATATAATTATCTTGTCAGAAAACAATTTCCTCTTTTTTATCAACTATCCAAAGTATCGTCAAGGTGGTTTTCAACTAATTACGCAGCAACGTATTGCCTTATTCTTTGACTGTGGTTTAATAAAGATGAGGAGTTTCATGACTCCTTCAGACTGTCAGAACAGAAAACAGCTCATGGAGCGCTGCAGTTGTGAGAAAGGCAAAAATTTCAAAGAGAAGAGTCGAAATGTCACTCAAATTTCATCCTCTTTGGCTGAATGGTGGCTGTGGTTTGATCATGACACAGCAAAGGCAACGTGTATCTATGCAGTTGTGGGTTGAGGTGGAATAAGGTGATGGGAATCCTAAATCTCAGAAGTAAAAGTTGCACTTCAAAAGTAGCTGCAAGTAGCCAGTGAAGACTTCAACCCTGTGTTTGCCCATGTTTTCAATGAGAATATCCCTTAAAGGTTTCTTGAAGCCTTTTTTTCCTGTTAAGTGTGAAGGTTATAGGTCTAATGTGGCTCATGTGGTTTTTGACAGGGCCGTGTATCTGGTCCGTCACAAGGAGACCCGCCAACGGTTTGCCATGAAAAAGATAAATCGACAGAACCTGGTCCTGAGGAACCAGATCCAGCAGGCTTTCGTGGAGCGAGACATCCTGACTTTTGCAGAGAACCCCTTCGTTGTCTCAATGTTCTGCTCTTTTGAGACACGACGTCACCTCTGCATGGTCATGGAATACGTGGAAGGTAAAGTAGAGAAAGACTGACATTTGGCTCTTTGTAATCTACAGCGTTGTACACTAAGTGGTGATGTAGAACTAGAAATAAGGAACATTAGTCCAGGCAACAGAAATGAAAATGAACACAATGCCCATGGTTTTCTGTTTTTCTGTTTCGTTAAGGTGGAGATTGTGCCAACCTGCTCAAGAACATGGGCCCGCTGCCTGTAGAAATGACAAGGCTGTACTTTGCTGAAACAGTCCTGGCCCTGGAGTACCTTCACAACTATGGCATTGTGCATCGGGATCTCAAACCTGACAAGTGAGAACTCAACCCAACTTCATTCCTGTTTTTGCATGGACCAGCCCTTTCTGTACTAACACTGGCTTCTCTTTTGGAAATGTACTGAGTATGACCCGGCACTCTTGCTTTAAACATCATTCAATTACTAAACTTACATGATCTGGTCTGTGATGAGGCACCAAGAGAGTCCAGATTTCTTTTTTTTTTCAGTCCTCCTCCCTTTATATTTCAATCTGGGTATGACTAAGTACACTTTGGGGGAAAACTGCTCTTGTTGATCGTGGGTTCTTTTGTCTTTTTCCACCCAACAGTTTGTTGATTACATCCATGGGCCACATCAAGCTGACTGACTTCGGCCTGTCTAAAATTGGCCTGATGAACATGACCACCAACCTGTATGAGGGTCACATGGAGCAAGACACGAGAGAGTTTATAGACAAACAGGTGAGACTGGTTTGAATGTAAGAGACAAAATATCTTTTTGCATGTGGGATGCAACTAACGATTATATTCATCGTCAATTGACCTGTTGATTTTGTTTCTCGATTAATTGATTAGTTGTTTGGGCTATAAAATGTCAGAAAATGGTGAAAAAATGTTGATCAGTATTTCTAAAGCCCAAGATGACATCCTCAAATGTCTTGTTTTGTCCACAACTCAAAGATATTCAGTTTACTGTCATAGAGGAGTAAAGAAACCAGAAAATATTCACATTTAAGAAGCTGGAATCAAAGAATTTAGACTTTTTTTTTTTCTTAAAATAGTTGGCGATTAATTTAATAGTTGACAACTAATCGATTTAATCGTTGCAGCTCTGAACACCACTGATTATGGGAGCAGCTGTTTCTGTTGCCTTAAACTCACCTGAGTTGGTTTGCTTGTGCAGGTGTGTGGCACTCCGGAGTACATCGCCCCGGAGGTGATCCTCAGGCAAGGTTATGGGAAGCCAGTGGACTGGTGGGCGATGGGAGTCATCCTGTATGAATTCCTGATCGGCTGCGTTCCTTTCTTTGGAGACACACCTGAAGAGCTTTTTGGACAAGTTGTCAGCGGTGAGTGCTGAAATCAGCCATTAGAAGAAATAGAGGAGTCTACTGTTTTCTAATCTTGTCAGAAAATCTTTGTGAGCATAAACTTGGTATCATGGCATCGATTTTCTTTTCTTTTCTTTGCATATTAAACAATGTCATGTTGTTCGCCAAAGGCCAAGATATGGTAATACTTTAGTGCCAGTAGAGATTGTATTTGAATTACAGAAGTTTAATTTCAAGCACTGCAAAACCTTCAGAAGCTATGTTATGTTATATTGAGCTTTTATTTGGGATGATTAATCTAGCTTGTTTTTCTGTTTTTTTTTTTTTCTTACAGATGATATCATTTGGCCAGAAGGAGACGATGCCTTACCATTTGATGCCCAGGATCTGATCACCCGCTTGCTCAGACAGAGTCCTTTAGACCGACTAGGAACTGGTACGGCTCAGTGTACTGCGATTAACTCATGAAAAGCTGCAGATGGCATTAGATATAGGCTGATACTAAAAAATAAGGGTGTTTTCTCTCAATCCTAAAATTTTTATTTAGAAGTAAAGACATACTGTAAGTGAGAGATAAAAGACATGTTGCCTCTTGAGTGTCATTGAACTTTATCCAGTATTTGACTGGCTGTGAAAATCTGTGGTTGCAGGCGGAGCCCCGGAGGTCAAACAGCACCCCTTCTTCCTAGGTTTGGACTGGAATGGACTCCTGAGGCAGAAAGCTGAATTCATCCCTCAGCTGGAGGCGGAGGACGACACCAGCTACTTCGACAGTAGGTCACATCCTGACTTCATGCTTAAAGAGTCGTTTTTCTCCCACATTTAAAACACATTAGACCAAAATACTGCATCTACTAGAGTGACAGCAAAGAAGACCTCTTATTTAAGACCTCTATTGCGATGCACAAATGTATAACATTTGACAACTCAAACTCTACAGACGGGGTTCCCTATATTTTCCACTTCTCTGAAAATTTGAGTGTCTTCTCCTGTTCCTGTTTTCAGCCCGTTCAGAGCGTTACCATCATTTGGAGTCTGACGAGGATGAGGAAACAAATGATGAAGAGTCTTCCTTGGAAATCAGACAGTTTGCTTCCTGGTCACATCGCTTCAGCAAGGTAAGGGTGTTGAAAGTCAAGAGCTTTATAGGTTCAAAAAGTGGTCAGCCCTTTGTAAAAATTGGTACAAAAGAAACTTCCAGCATTATTTCTATTGATATTTACAATGTTTGCTTGAAAAAGCTATTATGAGGAACTTCAATTTCATGTTGATTTTGGCGGCCCCTGTGGACAAAAGCGGTATGTGTTTCCAAGAACCAGATTCCCTTTCAAAAACCTAATTTTACTGCAGCAGGGTCTGACAGTCGGACAGACCCAGACAACTATATAATAGCCAATCTTCTTGCTGATGGTCTCGTTTACTCATGTAGGTCATAGAGAGGCATCAGTATTAAATTGAGACTGTTTCATAACCAGTTAAAAGTTCCTCACAGTAACTTTAAGTATGTCAATATTCATATTTAAAAGACCTCATGCTGTGACAGAATTGAGTAAAAGGTAACTAATTCCAGGCTGTCCCACTATGTTATGCTCTTGAGAAAACAAAGTCACATGTTTATCAAAGAGTGGAGGGTCTCTACTGCTGCCAGACGGTGCACTACATCATGTGACTGCTCTTCAGTACTCAGATCAGCTCTCTGTTTCTCTCCTGCTCAACCTTTCAGGTTTACAGCAGCACAGAACATCTGGCAACGCCGTCCAACTTGAGCTTCTCCTCTGACCGCAGCCACAGTGAGGAGAAGGAGGACCGCGGGGACCTGGGAGGGCTCAGTTCCTCCCTGAGCCCAACAGAGGGCAGCGTGGAGCGCAGACATGCCGGACGCATGGCCAGGTAGGCACAGGTGTAAGATGTGTCATACCATAATATCATAAGCTGCTCCTGTCATAGCTTTTTGAAGTGTCTTGAGGTCATCTTAATGCTTTTTGTTGTTTTCTTTTTTTGTTTAGCACCTTGTTGCTAGGTTACATGTAAAATTGCAGCTGAAAAACATAATCTGCATTATAAGCACTATTGTGCATCTGTGTAAAAGCAGTAAGCAGTCTAGACACAGTGTGGTGTTGTGTGATCGCTTGGACTCTTGTACCAGTTTGATTTACCCGTTCAACTGGTCTTCGACTGTTTGCAGCCTTCGTCCTCGGGCCTCCTCCAGCTCCTCCCAGTCCGAGAGGAGCACCAGTCCTCTGGTGATGAGCAGCACCCACAGCCTGGAGACGATGCCCCGCTTTGCCCTCTCCACTGATGATGAAGGTAAATCCAGTCTGAATGTCACAACATGTATCAGTGCTTCTGTTAGAGGCATCAACAGTGAGCATATTTACATGTTGTTTACCTTTTCGACCCGCGTTACCTGCAGCTGAGGTGGTTGTGTCCAACCTTCGGAGGATCAGGATTCGCAGCAACAGCACTGGGGCCAAACACTCGTCCCCCAAGGACCCGACCGGCCCCCGACGCTTCGGTAACCAGCTGGAGACGCCGGACAGACAGAGGCTTCCCTGTGGAGGGAAGGTTCCCAAGTCAGCCTCCGTCTCAGCCTTGTCTCTCATCATCACTACAGGTACAGAAGGTTATCATCAACACCTCAATGTCCAGCAGAACAGTGAATTAACGTGACAGTGTGCCACTGACTGGTGTGTGCTACACATGCTAACATGGACGGTCCTGTGTTTGTTTCAGATGACTCGCCCGGCGGCCTCCAGCCCAGTCCCATCTCCCCACGCTCTCTGTCCTCCAACCCTTCGTCCCGTGACTCCTCCCCCAGCCGGGACCTGTCGCTCAGCCCCTGCAGCCTGAGGCCTCCCATCATCATCCACACCTCAGGGAAGAAGTTCGGCTTCACCCTGCAGGCCATCCGGGTCTACATGGGCGACAGCGATGTCTACACAGTGCATCACATGGTGGCGGTGGGTGTCGGACTTAAAACCGGTGTCTGCCTAACAAGATACACAGCTTTAACCAGTGGTGGAATGTAACTAAGTACAGTTACTAGGGCTGTCAATCGCTTAAAATAGGTAATCGTGATTAATCACATGGTTATCCATGATTAATCACGTTTAATTGAAAATTAATCACACGTTTTCTATTTGTTTAAAATGTACCTTAAAGAGAGATTTGTCAAGTATTTAATACTCTTATCAACATGGGAGTGGACAGATATGCTTGCTTTATGCAAATGTATGTATATATTTATTATTAGAAATCAATTAACAACACAAAACAATGACAAATATTGTCCAGAAACCCTCACAGGTACTGCATTTAGCATAAAAATATGCTCAAATCATAACATGGCAAACTGCAGCCCAACAGGCAACAACAGCTGTCAGTGTGTTAGTGTGCTGACTTGACTATGACTTGCCCCAAACTGCATGTGCTTATCATAAAGTGGGCATGTCTGTAAAGGGGAGACTCGTGGGTACCAATAGAACCCATTTTCATTCACATATCTTGAGGTCAAGGGACCCCTTTTAAAATGGCCATGCCAGTTTTTCCTCGCCAAAATTTAGCTCAAGTTTGGAGCGTTATTTAGCCTCTTTCCCGACAAGCTAGTATGACATAGGTGACGTGGGTTTTGTAGTTTCATATTATACCAGTATCTTCACTCTAGCTTTAAAACTGAGCCTGCTACAACCTAAAAATCGCAAGTTGCGTTAATGCATTAAAGAAATTAGCGGCCTTAAAATTAATTTGCATTAACGCGTTATTATCGCGTTAAATTTGACAGCCCTAACATTTACTCAAGTACTGTACCTAAGTACAATTTTGTGGTACTTGTACTTTACTTGAATATTTCCATTTTCTGCTACTTTATACTCCACTACATTTTAGAAGGAAATGTACATTTTACTCCACTACATTTATTTGATAACTTTAGTTACTTTGCAGATTTCATGCAAAATATAATCAACAAATAAATAATGATATATTATTATAGATTAAGCTAGCCAGTATAAAAAAATATTAAAATGATGCATCAATAATTATAATACAATAATACAATATACATTATTCTGAAATGGGCCATTCTGCATTATGAGTACTTTTACTTTTGGTACTTTAAGTATATTTTGAAGCTAATACTTTGTAATTTTACAAAAGCAAAGTTTTAAATGCATGACTTTTACTTGTGGTATTTCTATACTGTGGTATTACTACTTTTACTTAAGTAAAAGATCTGAGTACTTCTTCCACCACTGGCTTTAACTAGTCCTCATGCATTTTAAATGTCATGTGTCCATGTCGAGTAATGTGCTTTACTCTGATGACAGAGGAGAGAGGTATAAAAAGGTGGTTATGTAATACTCAAATTGAACTCCTGTCCTCACACTCACTGTGTTGCTGTTTTAACAGAGTGTGGAGGAGGGCAGCCCGGCTCACCAGGCAGGTCTCCACACTGGAGACCTCATCACCCACGTGAACGGGGAGTCTGTCCAAGGCCTGGTCCACCCTGAGATGATAGAACTGCTACTGAAGGTACAGCATCTCACTGTCGCATGTTATCATTGTGTTTGATATTCAGTTTGAGTTTAAGTTGCATTTTTTATGTCTGTAACACAAATGAATCATTCTGTGCTCCCTATGAAATGTGCAGAGTGGCACCAAGGTGGCGCTTCAGACCATAGCACTCGAGAACACGTCAATCAAAGTGGGTCCAGCTCGAAAGACCAAACACAAAGGGAAGATGGCTCGTCGCAGCAAGAAGAGCAAGAGGAGAGATAATTATGACAGGTTTGGTTTTCTCTTGTTCCCTTGCAGCTCTGCAGTGTTACTCATCGTTTGTTTACTTTGTGAGGTTGGTAACTGGTGGATGTCAGCAGAAAAACTAGGCTGCAAAAGTCGGTGCTCTGTCTCCCCCTAGTGTTAGACTCTGTTTAGTGAAGTTAAGAAGCAATTTAGTATTACTTTGATTACATTCACTGCATGGTTTGTTCTATTGTACTGGAGAATATTTCCCCTCAACATTTATGTCAGTGAAGCTTTATGGACTTTACTTCTAAAAAAGATATAAAAAATGTATTACCAAAAATGTACATATACACATTAGTAGTATGTATTTTTTTTAATCCAAGATGTATGTTGATGTTGTGATGCTAACAGAGATTCCTAAAAACTCTGAAGGGGCCATCAGAATACCCCCAAACTTAACTCACTGAACCACACAATATCACATATCTGACTCTTGCTCTTCTTCCTCCAGGCGACGAAGCATCTTGAAGAAGCTGTCCAAGCAGAGCACAGTGATTCACAGCAGTCGCAGCTTCAACTCAGGTCTCACCCACTCCGTTTCCTCCAGCGAGAGTCTTCCAGGCTCCCCGACACACAGCCTCTCCCCCGGCCCTTCCACACCCTGCCGGAGCCCCGCACCCGACCATCAGGCCTTGGGTGAGCTCAGTGTGTCCTCAGATTTATTCATGAGGAAATTAAATGGTTCTTGTGGTTCTTGACTTAACATCTGAAAACTAGGGTTCAGTAGAGGCTTTATAGATAATCTCCTAACATCCACAGATGGTGCCATTGTGAGCATCTTTTAGAGAACTGGTTGTGCATAAATATGGTAAAATATTGAGGTTTCTGCAACTTGTGTTGTACAATGTTTGAAACAGTTTTACCTCTGCTTCCCAGACAATAACTCTCCTCAGAGCACATCTCCTTGCTCCAGCTCTCCCAGTTCCCCCGCTGCACACATCCGGCCCAGCTCTCTCCACGGCCTGGGCTCCAAACTCAACACGCAGCGCTACACCAAGGTGGGCCGCCGGAAGTCAACCAGCAACATCCCCCCCTCGCCCTTGGCCTGCAACTCCTCCTCATCCTCCACCCAGCCTCTTTCTCCACAGCGCTCTCCCTCTCCGCTGTCAGGCTTCGCCAAAACCTTTCACGGCTACCACGGCAAAACCCTGTCCCCACCCACCATCGTTAGACACATTGTCCGGCCCCGCAGTGCCGAGCCGCCTCGGTCTCCTCTCCTGAAGAGGGTACAGTCAGCTGAGAAGCTGTCTGGTGTGTATCATGCTGATAAGAAGTCGTACACCTCCCGCAGGCACACGCTGGAAGTGCCGTTTTACTGTGAGGGGGACCTGCTGGGTGACTTGGAGGCAGAGGGTACCTGGGGAGGCTCCTACTTTGGGGCCGATCTCAGCAGGTCGGGGGGATACATCGGCAGCCAGAGGCTGAGGGATTCTGGGATTGAACGATCGGAGCAGCTGGTCGTGATGCGAAAGCTCAACCTGTCAGAGCGGCGAGACTCTTTTAAGAAACAGGAGGCGGTGCAGGAGGTGAGCTTTGACGAGCCAGAGGAGAAAACCAGCACCGCGGTTACAGTGACCGCCACAGCTCCAGGAGCCCAAACACAACAGCAGCAGCACAGGACGGCCTGGATGGTCACTCGACCCCAAAGCAGCGTGGAGGTGGAACTAGAAGTGCCGGCGGTGAGGAGGTTCACACTGGTGCCCCAGATCGCCGTGCAGGGCTCAACAGAGAGCGAGCAGGATGAGTGGGAGCCGTGTTCAGATGGAGAGGAGAACAACGAGACGCCTGAGCCGGAGTCGGCCGTCACTTCATCTCAGCCACAACAGGCGGGACGTCCTCTCAGTGACAACAGCTGCAGTCAGGCAGCAGAAACCACCTCCACTGGTCCTCAGGTTGGACCGTCAACAGAGAAGAGTGCAGAGCTCAGAGAGGAAACAACACAAAAAGGGCATTTGAGAAAGTGACAACTCACCACTGCACTGATTTCAACTGCTCTTATCTTTTCTTTCAAGTCAAAACTCATCTGCAAACTCTGGCTGAGAGAAAAGGGGAGAAGATTTTACTTGAATTTTTTAATTGTTAATATTTGCCTCAAGGCATTGCAGACATTCTGGTCTTATTTATTACATTTGTAAACCACGATGAGTTAGTAACGGGGAAAGAGGGAAGTTCTCATTGGTTTAATAGCCAAGGCTCAACATTTTTGTATCCATAAAATGTGGTTTTCTGTCTTTTGACTGGATTGTTTTTTGTATAAATGTCTATTTTTTGAATAAATTGTCTCAGTACAGATTAGTTTGATAAAGCTAGGCATAATTAGGACCAAAAGGTACGAGAAGTTTCTTTTTTTTAGTGTCAGTTTAGATTTGAACAGTGCAGCTTCCAGTAGTTTAATACTGCTATTATATAGATCTCCATAAACCTAAGAATGACCTTTGGTTCACACTGTGAGCAACATGGTACATGTGTCATTTTCTCATCAATTGTCAGCAGTTGTAGCTACAATATACAACTACAATACAGATTTATTCTTTTTTTGTGGCTTTGCTTCGACACTACAAACTAGAAGAACACGTTAAAGCTACCAAGCACTAATTAGCATGTAGAAAAAAAAACTGCTCACGTTTGATATTTGATCAAAACTGAGAAGCTTTGCACAGCTGGGATTCTTCCACTCTGCACTCGTCAGACACAACTATTGTTCATGAAACAATCACATTGGTGGGGAAAGAAGCAGCGATGAATTAAGGTTGTCTGACAGAAGACACACATAAAAGAAATGAGTTCTTCTGTGACCCATGTGTCTCTGACAACTTCGTCAAATTTGTACAAACAAAAGTTCTTCCATTCACTTGTCGATCATGTTTCTTGCAGTGTGAATTCATGGTCGCACAGTGTGGAACCGGTCAGTGCAGGGTTATATTTCACACTCAAAGTACAATCTGTTATGATGAAGCCGACTCCAAAAGGGTATTATGTGCCATTATGTCAGTGAGTGCAGTGTCCTCTAAGCCATATCGTTGAAAATCATTTTCGTTGTTTGTAATCTCAACTCAACATGAAGATGTTTCTAAGTATGCGTTGTTTTCCACTGGTATTGCAATCTTAACATCTCATGAAAAATGAATTTGAGGATGAAGTCCTGGATGTTACACAACAGGACACACTCCTTTGTTGTTACTCGATATAAACTCAGTGTGATACCATATGGTAGAGGTTATCTCAGATGTAGTTTTTGTGTTTTCCTGCTCACCTTTTTGTCATCTGTAAACAGATTCAGCATGGCTCTACGTCTCGCTGTAATAACTTCTACTCAAAAGCATGCAATTTGCAGAAAAAAACAACATTGAGCGGCCAAATCGAAGTCTACGTCTTCTTCAGAGCCTGAAGGGAAATATCTTTTTTGTTTAAAACATTTTGTTTTTTGGCCTTTTCTTACCTATAATAACAAGACATTTTGTACCTGGAAAAGCGTTGGATCCTTGTGTATTTTTTGGAGTATCTTTTCCTGAAACAGTAGCTTTGTTTTTTTCACATGAGCATGTAAGAGACACCATGCCTACAAGACCTGTTCCTGCTTAATTTACTGTGTAGTGATGTTTACATCGAGGGGAAAGTGCACTAATGTATTTTGCCATGAATTTTGTAAGTGAATGTTAAAGGTAAATGGCTCCCTTACATTGAATCCAAACCCAGGGCTCCTTTGAACAAATGTGTTATGTCTTTGTATTGTACAAATATTGATGTATATTTTGATAACAAGGATGTGTATAATTCCAGATGTGTTGAAGGACATGATATGCACAATGGCTATTCGAGGCACCGGGATTTTGGGAAGTCCGACTTGAGGGAATGGGCTGTTAGTATTTTGGATGTACTTCCCGAGTTTTGAGGTTTATTGTCTTATTTGTCAGTGACTGTTGCTGGCTTTTGTACCGACTTTCTCCTTTTGTCTTCTGTTTCTAAAACATCATAATTGTTGATGTGTTACTTAAATCCCTCTCTTTTACAGGATGAGATTCTGTCGCTGAATGGCTCAGTTATTTTTGCAGTCTGACAGAATTGTTTACAACGAACAAACGTGCTGTGTACTGTACAAACATTTTCTATCCTGTGGCTGTATACTGTACGATGAAACTACCCTCTTTGATACCACGAAAGAAAACAACAACGCTCGTAGAAGTAACATATCTGTTTTTGTTTTTGTTCTTTTAAAAAGGTTCATAAAGACTAATTTAGCACCAAGCTGAGAAGAATTTAGTGTTTTTACATGCACTTAAGTAACTGGTTATTGAAAATAACTGATGTCATGTAAAGGAGAAACTCTGTTTTATTAACTGGGCTATGATGATAGGATACAAGTCAAACAAACTAAAACAGCAGATACAAGTGTCACAGTAAGGGACAACTTGTACTCTAAACTGTGCTATAGAAAGGCTTCATAGTTAAAGAATACATCAAAACATATAAAATATGCCAGTCCTACTTTTTGCAGTGCATGTATACCTGATATCTCCGAATAACCTGGTTCCTTATGTGAATGTAAATGTAAGCAATGCTTGATTGATCTCTACTGGTTGAAAGCCTGTTTGGCACCTGTAACCTAACAGTGATGTGACAGCTGTTTGGTTAAATCAAAAAACTTCAGCCACTGGAGGTCATCAAAGACTCAGCTGGTGTTAAACTTGCTCTTAAAGAACAAACTGGCAGGTCAAACTGTTGTACATGTGCATGTGTTCTCCTGTGGACTCTTCCGTTCAGTGCATGCTGCATGAGACAAGCACACATCTGTACTACTTGATCGCATGGTATACCGGCGTTGTCGGCCTGTACTGTGTTTTCTTGTGCGACAAATAAAATTTGTATTTCTCTTTGACTCATCCTTACTCTGACTCCGCTGGTGTTTTGTGTACTTTATACCTCACAGAGAGTTGTTTTATTTGTAGGAGTTTTTTGCATACTCAAACAAGGTAGACAAAAAAGGACATATCCCATGCCCACAAAGAGAGAGAAAGAAAAATATAAGAGTTAAAAAGATGTAAAAATTAGACAAAAGAGAGCAATAATCTCAAAGATGTTTTCCCAAGCTTAAATACAAAAGGGTATAAAGGAGCATAATACAAAGTGGGAACAGGAAGGAAGAGACTTCCAGTCTCTAATTCTACCTGTCTCATGCACTACTGTCAGGATATAGTGACCGTTTTATAAAAATAGGCTGCGTTGTATTCAAGTGTTCAATGAGAGTGAGAGTGAGCCAGCATGCACAAAACCATGGACCTGAAATCAAAGCAGCTAAATGGAAATTCAGCCATCCTTCATTTCATTATCTACACCTGTGCTTTTCCTGCTGTGACATGTCAAAATGTCTTCCATGAAAAAGGCCTATACATATATATTTTACACTACCAGACATTACAGAAAACATATGTAATTCAGATAATGGCAAGGTTAAAATATCTGTAATCAGGTAAGGAACTATAATAAATGCTGCACTAACACATAACTCACTGTAATTATAAATATAACTCAAAATATCTGCATTTTCCATTTATTTGTGAGTCTATTATACTATTTATCTTCAGCCGACTTGACTACTGTAACGGCGTCTTTACTGGTCTTCCTAAAAAATCGATCAGACAGCTGCAGCTGATTCAGAGCGCTGCTGCTAGAGTCCTCACTAAGACCAAGAAAGTGGATCATATCAGTCCAGTTCTGAGGTCTCTACACTGGCTCCCTGTCTCTCAGAGAATTGGTTTCAAGGTACTGCTGCTGGTTTACAAAGCACTAAATGGTTTAGGGCCAAAATACATTTCTGAACTTCTGCTATGTTATGAACCATCCAGACCTCTCAGGTCATCTGGATCAGGTCTGCTTAGTGTCTTGAATGTTTATGTAAAGCACTTTGAATTGCCCTGTTGCTGAAATGTGCTCTACAAATAAAGCTGCCTTGCCTTGCCTTGCCTACTGTAGTGTGTTTGTAAAGCTGCAGTTCTTCTTTCAACCCTCCAGGTGTCGCTGTGATGTGCTGATGAAACTCCCTGTAACACCACAGAAGAAGTCCCGTGTCCTTCACAACAGCAGACATGGCGACTGCTACTAGAATCATCCAGAGGCTCAGAAACTTCTTATCAGGGGTAAGAAACACAACCACAGACACACTTTATATCCCAGCCACGACACACTGTGAATTATTATATATTATATTAGTTTATCACCGGGTTGTTTCTAGCAAAACAGATGTAGGAACAGGACTAATTAAACCAGCAGAAGATGCTGATGCTAGCTAACGTTAGCTGGATGGTAGCTAGCAGGAAGAAGAGTATTAGTTAACTAGTGTGTTTTGATTTCAGTAACTTTCAGTAATTATGTTTCTTTTTTTAGCACGACCTGCAATCCAAACTGCAGCTGCGATATGAGGAAATTGCAAAGAGGTAAGACTCACCCTGTGAAACTATTAGACTAAGTTTTTATGCACCAATTTAGATAGATAGATATATAGATACAGTAGATATACAGATAGATACAGTAGATAGATAGATACATATAGTAGATACAGTAGATAGATATATAGATAGATACAGTAGATATATAGATAGATACAGTAGATACAATAGATAGATAGATAGATAGATAGATATAGATAGATAGATAGATAGAGTAGATACAGTAGATAGATAGATACAGTAGATAGATAGATACATATAGTAGATACAGTAGATAGATATATAGATAGATACAGTAGATATATAGATAGATACAGTAGATACAATAGATAGATAGATAGATAGATATATATAGATAGATAGATAGATAGATAGATAGAGTAGATACAGTAGATAGATAGATACAGTAGATACAGTAGATAGATAGATAGAGTAGATACAGTAGATAGATAGATACAGTAGATACAGTAGATAGATAGATAGATAGATAGATA